>JARHVA010002736.1:1487500-1630000 GCA_037957365.1 Torreya grandis | reverse complement strand
TTAAAATAGTGAATAATGAATCCAATCACTTAATGAGATTTAAAACTTATTAAAATATTAAAAATTAACTCCCCAAACTTATAATGGGTTTAAAAAAGCAACAAGACATCTCATTTAATGTGGACTTATCCTCCAAGCATGTGTATGCAAGCATATTCATGGCAGATTAAAACGTAGATTACACATGACTCTAAATCATAGAAAATTTTATTATAAAATGATATTTTAAGGTTAATTAAGAATAATATAACTTTTTTAAAATGAAAAATAATCTAGCACAATTAATTGAAGCCATGGAGAAGCACAAAGTTCTTGAAAATGGTGAAAATTGCCCATTGCACTCAAAAGAGACCAGTTTACAAAACTGAGGATATTATCTCATCTAAACACATTTAAAATTTAAACCAATAATTTTAATTTTAATTAGACATGTAAAAAATTGTCTATATAAAATATTATCAGTTGGTTTGTACAAAGTTGTTCAAACTAAAATAAAACCGACAGGGTGGATACATTAGTAGGCAGTTTTGGAAGCTCAACTTCAAACAAATGGTTCATAAATAATGGTTGACCAAAATCAAACTTATTTTTATTAAAATTTAGTTCCCTAAGTTTAATATCTAACCCTAAGATCATTTTTATTGAAACCTTTTGTGTTGACCATACTGAGCAAAAACCTACAAGTCACTTCAATCTACCAAGAAGAGCGAAAATGGAGCAAAATGGTTTTGAGGAATAAATTTTAGTTTTAGATCAAACCAAATATGGATTTTAGTGTGGGGGATTTTAAGAGACACTTTTCCATATTTTCTAAGTGGCACACTTCCTAAAGAGGTCATACAAGTGCCAAACTCACTCTTTTCTTCAAGAAAATTATCTTTTTATGAGTAACCTAACAATTTTCAGTTAGTGACAGTCACTACAAACCTACTAAGACACATGTCACATGAAAAAACAATTTCAAACTTGTACATTTTCCAATAAACCTGTATAAAATCATTAAATACACTATTTTTTACCCTTAAAATGACCAAAAATGATAAATGGACCTAGAAACTAATTCACCAAAGCTATTACAACATTAATTGACATCAAATGCCATATAAAACACCTCATAACAATACATTATACCCTCTTATAGGCATAAAAATAAATTTTTTTACTAGGGGTGCCTCAAATTGACATAAAAGTCAAATTTGGTCAACATATTGGTGATTCATAGGGGTAGTATACCTGCTATACTAACTAGACTAATAGCCTTATTAGTCCATTGGGATTAGGATTCATCTAGGGACTGAGACAAATAAGATAAATTTAATAATTGAACACAATCCTTTTGATCAAGACAAGACACAAAGATTACATCAACCACACAAAACAAAGAACACACATAATAAAGAAACCAAACACAAAAGACACTCACATGTGCCAAAATCACTTAGGGGAAGCAGAGAACAACCTATTATGTACAAATAAAAATGAGCATATCTCCCTCCTAGATGAAAGGAGAAGTTTGAAACATCACCTTATTCATTAAATGAAACATGATGCAAAGCATGTTGCTCTTAGGATTATATGTTCAATGGATCAGACATGCTCTTTGGAATTTAAATTATCATAATCCCAAGTAAACCATATTCAAATAGGTCTCCAATGTATGCAAACATTTTCACCCTTATCATGTAGATCCTCAATTACAACCTTAAATGATGATTGTGCAAGGCATACCTTCTTGTTTTCGATGGTGCTCTCAACAAGATTAAGCTTCTTCTCAGATATAAGCTCTTTTATCTCATCAATGAGATTTGAAAACTCTAGTCAATATTGATCATTATCTTTCATGGAAAGCTCTTCTTTCACTTTGTCATACACTTGGCCTTCAACTTAGCAAAGCTCTTCAATAACTCTATTTTCAACTGCCAATCATCCTTGTTCTCTTTCTCATCTAGAACCACTAACTCTTACATCTTCTCTTCTTGATGTATGATGTCATCAAGATGATGTTATTCAAGATCAATTGCATAATCAAGTGGATTCATGACATTTGGTTCTTGACCAGCAAAAAGAGCTTCCTATTTATGCATGGTTGAATATTCAATCTCATATTTAGGTCCATAGACAAGCTTGTCATCAAGTGTGCACTATTTTAGAGAAGGAGGATATTTAACCAATTCATCAAACTCCTTTCATATGGCATTTAACTTCTACCATAAGTCTTCATCTCCAATATCATCTTCAAGAGCTACTTCTTCTACCTTGTTCTCATGAAACTCATCTATGACTACCACCTCTTAAGGGATGACTTGAAGGTGTTCTCCATCCTTGATAATACATTCCACTTCACTCTTATGATGATCATATTTAACCTTTTTATTAGATGTATACTCTTCTTCAAAGGCTTTAATATATTCCATATCCTTCTCCTTCATGGCAATGCCAAGACTAGGCATTTTGAAATCATGTGATCTAGCCCAATGAGGCTACTAATGAGGTAAGTATTCTTAAAACAAGAGCTCTTTTTATTTATCAACCAAATGGTCCTCATTAGGTTCCCATACCATAGGTCCATCAGGGCAAAGAGTGATAGGTTAAGGATAAGATGAGCTAGTTGGTGGAGGTGGTACATAAAACTCAAAATCAAGTTGAGGGTGAAACGTAGGAGTTTTTTCATGGACACACATCCCTTCAAACATAGAGACATTATCTATTGAATTATCCTTTTTTCACCAAGGGGAGTACCTATAGTGATTTATTCCTCACAATCACTCATGAGTGTCTCTTGATCATCCATGAATTGTGTCTATTCTTCTTTAGTTGCTTCTCTCAAGATAGGTTCCTCTTTTAGAAGAAATGAAGAGGAGGCTTGACTAATAGGCTCATGGATTTATGGTGATAAATATGGAACATGAGATGTAATGGGAGGTGAAGGGGTTTTAGATGGAGTGTGGAATGGAGGATAAGGTTTATGAATAGGTTTGGAAAAAAGGAAAGAACTAGTGAGTTCTAGTGGATGCGAATCTTTGGGCTGATTTAGAGGAAAAACATCTACATAAGTAGGAACTTTACTTTGATGATGATACCCTTGTGTATAATCCATGGAAACATTTTGTTTAAATGATTCATAGGAATGATCTTGAGGTTTATAGGCATCATAATATGAATGAAAAGGCTCATATTGGGACTGATAGAGAGATGTTTCTTGGTATCCATTCTCATAGGACTGTCCAACAACATAGTGCCCATATGTAGAGGGAAATGAAGGACTATATGGCTCCATGGTTCATAGGTCTATTGAGGGGTAAAGTATTTTTCATATCAAGGCTGATTATAGTCACACCAAGGTTCATTTAGAACTTATTCACATTGATGGTGAATGGCATAAGCTTGGAAGGTTTCACGAACTTGTAGGTGACAAAACTCCACATCAAAGTCAGCCAAGAAACCTTCATTTGGAATAAATGACATAATAAATGATTATCAAAAATATTCAAAATAATACCTGGGCTACTTGAGTAGATGATACAACTTTAGAGTCACCATTGGTGCTTTAATAGATGCCTACAAAGGCTGGTTGTTGAGAAACAACACCAAAAATCTCTCAACCTCTTAGAAAATGAGTCCTACCGAGCATGCCAAAAACTATTATCACTTATATTTTCACCCTTTGAGGAGATGAAAATATCTCCTCATCCAAGTGGCACAATGGAATCACCTCTAGGCTTGTGGGTAGCCTAAGGAATGAGGTCAGTCTCTAGATAGGGCTAAAACCCTTGATGTACCACTATGTATTGAAACTAAGACTAACTTTAGGGATGAAAAGGGAGCAATAAAATAAAATAATAGAGGTGATATACCAAATTGACTAATGACATCCAACCATATGCTTATTACACTTGATACCAAGCAACAAACTAAACATATGCTCTTCCAATCTATAACTTCTCACATCAATGTTACATTATGAGGTCAAGATGAACATCTAGGCTAGGAGGACTAGACAAGAGGAATTGTATGTCACTAATGAAGATACAAACTCACTTAATCCTTGACATATCCCAAAACACTTCACATGTCCTGCAAGAAGTTTTCCAACTATAAATAGGTTTTAAGAATGAGCTAACATGCTAGGGAAACAAGAGTGTCACTTAAGCAAAATCAATCACTCAAATGAAACACACTATGAATAATCATTGAAGTGGTAACACTTAGTAATTTTATTTATCAAAAGGTATAAAAATGATAAAGGCTTCACCATACTCAGGTGGAGCATCCTCTACAAATCCAAAATGGCTAACTCTTATAGAGTTTGAGAGAAAGAAGAAGATAAGTCCAAGGGTCACAAAGACACTTGTCAAACTGATTCAAGGAGTTAATTGCGCATGTTATATTAACATGGGATGAACCATGCATGTTCTATAGGTCTAAGTGTCCATACAAGTCATCAAAGTTATGGAAAGTGTTATGAAACTCCTCCTTTTGTACAAAAAAATACCTTCGTGATTGGGCTTGTTTTAACATCTTGTAACTGATGAGGAGCAATCCAAGTGATTGGAATGAAAGGGGAGGATCTCAATCATGCCTTTACATGCATTGGTTGTGTTACTGGTCCAATGGAATCATCCCAAATTGAGCTATCTATTGGCCAAATTTGGGTCCTCAAGGCCAAAATTGGGCACTCCTGTTTTCAAAAATCATCTAAGTCTATATCTTTATCCAGGTCCTGTATTAATTTTTTATTCAGAAGAAGTGTTCTTTGTCAAGCCCCAATAAATGTAAAATATTAATTATTTTAGAGGGATTGTTTTGGTCTTTTGCTAAGTGTTTATCCTTTCAGATTTTTATCTTCGGGTTTTTGTTTAAGTGTTGAATTCTTTGGGATAATTTGTCTGAGATAGATTTTTTGAAAGGAAACTTGAAAAATTTATGAATGAATTATTTCAGACATTTAATAGAAATAACTTTCCCGAAGGGTATATTTCTCATAATAAATGGTCCACTTCAACTTTTTTGAAGGGTAGGTTTCAACTTTTTCTAAGGACATTTTCAGGATAAGGGTCACTTTCAATTTTGTTTAAGGACATTTTCATTTTTTTCAAAGGATACTTTGTAAATTTTCTGAAGGGTAGGTAACAAATTTCCCGAAGGGCATTTCAACTTTTCAAAGGGATGTTTTCAAAAACCCTAGAGATTATTTCTATCAAAGGGTGGACCATTTCAAAAAATCTGAAGGACATTTTTTCCTTTTAAAAGATCATTTCAAAAATCCTAAAGGACACTTGCATTTTTCTCAAGGCCACTTTAAGGTCAAAGGGATCATTTATATTTCTTCTAAAGGGTATATTCCTTTCAAAATGGAAATTTGTACAAAGTCTAATGGATTATTTCGGGGAAGAGGTGGACCGTTGAAAAAAGCTAAAGGGCATTTTCAAAAATCTGAAGAATCACTTATAGAAAACCCAAAATAACTCTTTTAGAAAGATTATCCAAGGAATTTTTTTGAAGAAATTGTCAAACACAAAAACTTGAGTGAATTCTTTCAAGAGAATCATCCACGAACAAAATGATGAGAGGAAAGGAAGAATAGCTCGAATGAATTCTTTCAAACAAATTGTCTAAAAGAATGTTGAAGATAATAATTCTAAATAAATACTAAAGGAGTGATGGCTCATAAAATGTAAATTTCAAACTACAAGAACTAGCTATTGGAGTCAAATAAGTTTGGTGGGAACCTGAAGGCAAATATGGAAATGATAAATGCAGGATCTTAAGAATCTGGTGTACAAAAAACTATGGGGGTTTTTAGAGATATCTAATTGGTCTTTGAGTGATTTTAAATAAGTGGCTATATCTAAAATTTTCAATAAAATTAGGGTTTTCATACCAGTGTGAACTACAAGAAACTCTTGCATCCTTGATGAAAAATCCCAACATTGGGACATGTAATTGCATGATCATATACCATCCCTGGTATTGGGAATTTTAATTTTAGGAGCAATCACTAACTCTAACATTAGGATTTCAAAATATGGTAGTAGTCAACAATCCCTGCATCAGGATTACAAGCTCTAGGAGGAGCTAAAACCCCAACACAAGTATAATGTCTTTAGTGTTGTTAGCCCACTAGATGTGATCACATGTATGGGGCTTAAATTTTTATTCCTACTATTGGGGGCTTAACTCTACTACCTAATTCAAACTTTTGCACAATCAATATTTTTAAAAAAATTTCAAAGTGGAAATCAACCTTTCCATCGAGAACTTTAAACGTACATAAATTTCAACTAGTTGCTCCTTTTGAGGTGCCATTTCTTTAAAAGTGCATATTCTTATATTTCTATGAATTGATGATATTCTAGTGCCTTGTAAATTTCAACCTATATTTATTCATGTGGGTTTGCATATTCCTATTCTATAGCACACATTTCTACACATACTTCATTTCTACACAATAAATCTAGGTTGAGTTCTAATTCTTACACCATTCAAATATCACAAGTGGAAATTCAAAGTGAAAATCCTCTTGAGGAGTAAATACTTACATTGAATCATGATGGGTATAGAAATACAAATGACATCTAAGGTAGAGAAGGGGAACTTGTACAATAGAAGTGACAAAGCCCATAGTTTTTTATGCTTGTTTATGTCCCCTGACATGCTCTTTCATATTGAATCCAAAAAATCTCCCAATGACATCTGGACCATTTTAGAAAAAACTTTTTGGGGAATAGGACATAATGAGGGGTCGTGAGTTAGGAAAAGATCTCATTAGTTTGATCCAAGATGATTTTAAGATACA
The DNA here is from genome assembly GCA_037957365.1 of Torreya grandis. Classification (NCBI taxonomy): domain Eukaryota; kingdom Viridiplantae; phylum Streptophyta; class Pinopsida; order Cupressales; family Taxaceae; genus Torreya; species Torreya grandis. Next base: position 1,623,204 of record JARHVA010002736.1, on the reverse strand, counting down.
AAACTTCTTCATCGAGTTAAAATCACTTAGGTTATAGTTAAAATTGTACAGTAATTAAAAAAGATAATTAGTTGATTCTTTCCATCCTTGCCAAATTGGGATCCAACTATTTTGTCTTTATCTCTACATTCTATGCCACCAAGTAGATCATTGAAGCTATATGAACCATGTCATCCTTGGATGATTTCATTATTGACTTGACATGGGATCAAAACAAGCTAACTCAAATGGATACATGGAAGTCATACAAATCACATGCCTTAATTTTGAGTCATGACAAGCACAAGGCTTCTAGCATCAAGAAGAAGAAACAAAACAAGAAGTCAAACTAGATCAAAGAAAGGGTAAAAAATCTGATGCTAAGAAAAAAGCATCAAAAGGGTCCTCTTAAGATGGGAAATCCAAGAAAGATTGATTCAAATGTGGATACTATAATAAATCTAGGCATGATAAAGCCAAATGCATGAAGAACTAAATTAACCAACTAACAAAAAAGATCAAGAATCACAATATCAGTGTTCCTAATTCTTCTAATCAAATTTAATCAACACATGAATCTTCTGAGCCCAAAGACAATAATAAGGTAAAAGATAAAGGATAAGAACTTGTTGTAATTATGTCCAAACCTTCCACATGGATTATTAAATATGGTGCTTTACACCACATGGCATCATCACAGGACATTTTATTGTCCTTATAGTCTTATATTATGCCTTCTATCTTGTTGGGTGATGATACTTCGATTGAAGTCAGTGGGAGTGTAACTTCATCATGATGCTAACATTATAAAATCCAAGTGGAGATCCAAAGCATAAACATTCATATTTATAAGCTGAGATAACAAGCCTCTAAGATCAATGTCTTCATCTAGGTGAGACAATAATTCCTATCCTTACATGTTCTAACCTCTAACCTTAAGGATCTCCATGCTTACATACAAACTAGGTGAGCCATGCTCTCATCTAAGCCTTACAGGCTTTAACCACCTAAGCATGAATGATTCTTACAACCCATGCATCTAGGCAAGATATATTTCCATGCCTTTCAATATCTATGTGAGTGAATGATGGGACATTTCATGATGTTCTATGTGTTCCCTCATTATCATCCAATATTTTATTTGTTTATCAGATCACTCATATCAGTTTGGGCAAAAGAGTTGAGTTCACACCCAATTTTATGGTTATTAGAGAATAAAATAGTGACTTCATTTTTGCATTTGGGAAAGCATATAACTAATATAGATTGTATACTTTCTCACATTTTTATCCTAATCAACCCTTTATAACATTATTCATTCATTCAAATGGGGTGAGTAAATTATGGCATGAGTAATTTGGTCATCTCAATTATCGCTACATGGAGTAACTCAATCATCATGACAGGGTTTTAGGGTTACAATAAGTGAGGTTTTATGATAGAGTTTACCAAGGTTGCATACATGGTAAACATCTCGAGGATAAGTATGACAAGGTCAAATCATAGAGAGATGAACATATATTAGAGATTGTCCATCGTGACATTTTTGGCCCATTTCCAAAAACCTTGATTTAATAGGACTAAATACATCTTACCTTCATATATGACTATTCGAGGTATTTTCTATTGATACTTAAAACTCTCACTTCATGTTTAACAACCTCCTATGGGAAGATTAACAGGCATGAGACCAAATTTTGATCTGTAAAGCAACCTCCAGGATTTTAGAATTCAACTCTTCATTCCAAGTTAGGGGTGAAAAGGGGGAAGGAAAGAAATGTAAATAATACTAAAATAACACTAACTAAGGTGATACGTTGAGAGATTTAAAACATAAACCTATTATTTCATAAAATAGATTAAATCCTTGAACACTATAGACCATAAGGGTGCATGAAGGATGAATTAAGATATATAAGGAAGTTAAAGATTAATACTATAGAATAAAAGGAAAAGAAATAACAAATAGAGATCACTTCCCACCCAAATTGACATAGAACATCACTTCTTCTTCATTACTAGATGAGTAACAAAATATAGAAGGGCCTTGAGGGCACAGTAAAAAATGTCTAATCACACTTGTGAGGGGCACCTATTAAGGTCAAAGAATGAGAAAACACTAACTAATATTACTTTTATTATATTATAAATGGTTATTTACAAAATTAGAAAATACTAATAAAATGATAACCATCTCCTTCCTAAAGGAATGAGCCTAGAACTTATAGATGATATGACCTCTCATGGGAATGACACCTAGAAATCCTAGCACTTGTGCCCATGATGATGCCATTGCAACTGAATGAGGGACTCAGGATCATGAGTGTAGTTGGCCTCTAGATCCTAGATATTGCACAACCACTTTGTTTTGTTAAATCCATGATGCTCAAGAGGGGTGTAGTGATGCCACATGTATATATATATATATATATATATATATATATATATATATATATATATATATATATATATATATATATATATATATATATATATATAGTGTTGTTTATGTTATGTTGTTGGGGAAAATAATCCACTTGTCTTGTCCAATGGTGCAATTACTTTGTCTAAAAATAAAGTCTTGGCCTTTGAATAAACATCATCATTCCACATGAAAAGGCTCATCTCATTTTTGTTACAACCACACGATAGGTACCTCTCTATTTTTGATTGGCTAATAACACAACTCCAAGGTTTGACAAATCAAAGCTATTCATGGATAAGTGCAGGGATGACATGTGTCGATCTGGTACTTTTCCAAAGAAAATTGTCACTTCTTTGGCAAGGTTGAGTGTGAGGGAACCACATGTTATAAATGTGTTTACTAATAAATGGTTCGATGGGCCCCATTAATTCATCCACTAGCCAATAGAATTATCCAAAGGTCTAACCAAAATGACCCAGCTTTGAATGAGTGTTAGGCCACCACATGTCTATCTCACGCTACATTAAATGGAAACAAGAGCTTATTTGAGCTGAAGAAGCACTGGACTTACATATGGAATGGAGCAAAAGGAGGTCAATACTTAGACAAAATTGAAAAAAGGATCTTGGGAAGGAATAGGCTGAAGGAAGAACCATGGAAGGTGCCAAGAAATCCTAAGGCAAAAGGGATGAATGTTCCATAATGAGAAATTGTGGATTTTGATCCACATTTCCTAGTAAATCATAGGGGCATCCGCCTATAGATGGGAAAACCTAAAAATCTGGTATTTGGACCTATCTAAACAAAATTTAAAAAGAAGAGGAAGTTTTTGTGAACTTACAACTTTTAAAGAGCCACCTGTAAAGGCTCCCACTCTTCTTCCTTAGGTTGGGTCTATTTATTAAGAGCCTCAAAGGCTCTATCAAAATCAATAATCTACTTAAAGGAGATAATCCATAAGCCTTGAGAAATCACCAACGTTTGGAGCTCTAGCTAGGGGAGTAGCTGTAATAACTTCTCCACTTTAGAGATGTTAGGTGATTGATTGAGAGCCACAAATATAATCTGGTCATTCTATTTCTATTCTAGTAGCATTTTAATTTGGTCCTCTAGGAGGATATTGTTTTCTGCTAAGAATGGGGAAGGGAGTCTTAATTAGACTATTTGTTTAATGTGCCCTTGCCTATATTGGACTACCTACTTTAAGGCCTTACGGAATGCTTTGTATTTATTAGTTACCTTATTACAGATCAGGAATTCATTTACCTTTGCCACCTCCTGCCTTTGGTTAGCCACTCTTGTTACTTATAGTATTTCATACGAAGTGTTGTAAAGCTTTTGGACAAGAAGCTATGAATCTAAGACCTTAAGGGACATAAAGGTGATGACCTGGTTGATATTTATTCTTACCTAAGAGCTCAAATTCTATGAATCTATGATGAAGGTGAGGGCTAGTTTTAGGTTTGCAGTCGTGCCCTTAATCCTTTCCCAATAAGATTTATATAGTTATTGGATCATGAGGAGGATTTATATGATCTTTGAGTAGGAATAAAAGTCATTCTTTAGATTCTCAATTTCTTGGTCCTTGAATGAGGATTCATGTTGTGCCTACTAGTGTAATTATTGAAAATCCCAATTAGAGTCTACGAGTTTTTGATGGGTTTATGCTAGTTCAGTCTCTATTTCCTGTAGCGTGGTCTCGAAAGCCACTCATAGATTGGATTTTGCCTAGAATATCTTGCTACAGATGAAACTTTGAAGGTCAAACCTCACTTTATTGAGCTTTGAATATTTGGCTTTAGCCTCAGTATTGAGGTAGTCAATCCTATCCTTCACCTTGGTGAGTTCTAGCTTCGTCCTTTTTAGCTATCAAGTCACTTTGATATAATATATAGTTACAAAATTTTCCTTTTTTTTCCATCAGATCAAACTTGCCATTAGGTATGGCCTGGCTGAGATTGAGTCTGAAAACTTGTATGGCCTAGTCCCCTAACTACATTTGCTCTTAGGTCTTGACTACTTGAGGGTCTAGATGATAAATCATGAGGGTTTATTGTGCAGGGTCATAGAATGACTGCATGTGAGTTTATGTAGGGGCCCTAGCCTTCTTTCCCATTTTCTTCTCTATTCAGTCCTCATGCACCATCCTTACTAAGTCTATCTATTGATGGTACTACTCTAGTGATTGAATATTCTCCCCTATGACAACATGAAGGCAATGGTCGCTTGCTATTGTGAATCAGCATACCCTATCCCTATGGAGGCGAGTAAATGAAGGGTGAGGGTAGAATGAGAGAAAGGTAGGAGTCCATGGGGAAGGGTGAATGGTGATTAGGCCATGATGGAGGATGAGGTAGATGATGAAGGTGGAGGGGTTAGGAAAGGCATGAGGGAAGATATCAGGACCATAGAATAAAATGGTGAGAGCATAGTGGTGGGCTGAATGGATGAAGAGGAGAGTGGGACTAGGGAAGTAATTGGCTAGGTAGTAGAGAGTATCACAACCTGCAGAGGGATAATGGATGGAGACATGGAGGAAATGAGAGAGGCAAAAGTGGAAAAAAGGGTCTGTGATAAGTGTATCTTCTTTTGCACGGGCTTTAGTAGTGGGCTTGAATTTGGTACCTTGGGCCACTTGTACTGTGATGAACGAGTCATGAGGTGCCCAGAAGAGGCTTGTTGTTGTTATGGGGTTGTGGGATATGGGTATATGAGGGGAAGCTAATTTGAAGAATTTTGAACCTCTAAGACTTTAGCCTCCTTATACTATGGTACATCCCCCACTTATTGCCCAAGGGTATCTTCTTCTTCTCCTTCCTCTTCTTTTTCCCTCCTATCTCTAGCTCAGGGGAGAATCCTTATTCTACTAGGCTTTCCTCTAGGTGATGCTCAGTCTAGAGACTCTCGAAGGTCTCATCTCCTTCTTCATCATCAAAATTGAAGTATGGTTTTTTGATCTCATACCTATATTTTATTTAAGTGGTGATTTTATCTTCATTCTAATCTCTTTGGGTGAGCTACTTCTTTATCCCTTTCGATAGTTTTTCAAATGGGTCATATGTCTAGAATATGTTGTTAAAGGATTCCCACAATTTGAGAGTGTCCAATGTGATCTGAGATAAATCTACATAATTATGGAGGATGTCTTCCATGGGTAACCTCCTCTATTTTAGGTAAGGATGGGTCTGATTCTTGGGAGTGCTGATGGTATTCAAGGATGATATGTATCCATCTAGATCATAGTTTATCTTTGATTAGGTCAAGGCCGAGCTCCACTAACTTGGCCATGAGAAGGCATGCTTGCTACCTCTTTACCACCATGATGCCCCCTCTTGCGAAAGGGGAATCATATAGTCCTTTCATCTTCTTTCCTACTTCATAGACAGAGTCCACTATGTCAAGCTGACAAGCCAACTCTATGGATAAAGTCTGATCTATTAGTAGGCATAAGATTTAAAAGGGTTCTATTTAGAATTTGTGTGCTCGAATAAACAAAAAATGGGTTCCCTAGAACTAGTTGACTAGGATCATGTTCCTGATGACTTATGACTGTTATGTGTCCATCATTTTAAATGTAATTGCCTCTATGTTAAGGTCAATGAGAACTAGAAATAGGAAGAGCTCTGAGAAATCAAAGTAGTCTTGTGTGTTAGGAATAAATAGAAAAATTGATGTGGAACAATTTCACAGAATCACAATAATAATATATATAAATAGAGATGCAAAAATAGTAAAAATAAACATGCAAAATAAAAAGACCAAATATTATGTGGTTCACCCAATGTGGACTACGTCTAACATAAACACTTTCTCATATTTTATTACAAGCCACAAGAGTAAAACTTACTCTTAGATCTATCTTCAACATTACAATGCATAAATATTTTTTTTGGAGCTATGCTAAATAAACCCTCCTAAATTCACACACTCTATTCTTCCTTCTCAAACCCTTGTTCTCATGATGTATTACCTATATATATATATATATATATATATATATATATATATCAACAAAGTAGTAGTACAAAATAATGGGTACCAAAACCATGGGTAAAATCAACCCAAAATAGTTTCCCATTAAAGGGGGTCCAGAAAATGTTTAGAGGGATACTACCCCTGAACCCCAACAAGAATAAATATAGAGTGCACATTACATTTTAAATGTATAGTATTTAAAAAATACATTGTAATTTAAAAATAGGCTCTAAAACACAACATTTTGTGACTAACAAGATGTGGGTCCAAATGGTGACTAGGGTTACCACATTTAGTAAAATGTCTATATTGGAAGATTTGAGGCTTAGATATGTGGAGAAGAACTGGATGTGCTGGTCCAAAATGAGATGCAAGAGGAAGGATGAGTACCAAAAGGTACTCATCATCAAAACATTTTCTAGTTTGTTCTTCATGGTAGTGGTGATGGAATTTGTAAAATCCATCTTATACACCTTTACCTTTTCCACCATGGTTAGGAGGAATAGTGTTCCCAATTTAAAGTCATTGATTTTAGTGTTAGAGACCATCCCAAAGATGAAGGATAACATAGATAGGGTGTCTTTCAAGTACTACATGGAGAAGGTCGCCAGGGGGATGGGTAGAGGAGGCATATCCGTGATGTCTCTCTTGAGGACTAAGGAAGTGTATCTTTTCATGGACTCAAGAGTCCCAAACATCCTGAAGGCATTCCATGCTTCAGATATTAGCCTTGGGGTAGCTTGCGAATTGTATCATCTCCTTGATACTATTTGTACTAATTTTCACCCCTAAGTGGGAATTTACAGTAATTATGCTAATGTTGACATTATCCCTCTTCATGTAGAGGTAAATGATTTATGGGCATGAATGAACACAAAGCACCATGAATTATGCCAGCATCCAGTCCCACATTATGCAGCCAAATGAGTCATACCCATCCCTATAGACCCTTTCCAACATTTAGGTGTGAGGACCCTCTCTCAAACTTATGGGATTCTTGGCCAACTTGGGGTTGAAGATATCATCCACAAAATTAGTGACTAATGCTTGGTCTCTATAGTCTCCTTTGTACACCTTCTTGATGTTTGACACTTTCTCCTTTCACTGAGAAGGAGTGGAAATGTAGGAGTTACTCATCACATATTTTGGGGAAGGTTTCCTAGCTACCAAGCCATGGTTTTTTTGTTTTGTGGGATGCTTCTCTCCCCTTGAAGATGTGGAAGGATCCATCTCCTAGATTCTTCTTAGAAATCAATCTCTATTATGAATAGGATACTGGGTTAGTAAATCCACTCACAAATTTCTCAGTTCTATCCTTGGCTCTGTCTGCTCAATTGCACAATGCTAATCAAAAAATATAATTCATATAAATGTTTGGTTTGAATGAGGCAAGGGTATTTATATGTTGATCCTACTAGGCATGCAAATTATAGAAAATTTTAAAATGGGTGCCCCCATAAATGATAAGGGTGGCACACACACTTGAAGGGCCATTCATAAGATATTTGTAGAGATATTTATGGGGAATCATACAAAATGGAGCATCTAACATTAATGATAGGTGAGGTGAGTAGCTAATTATCTTTCATAAAGTGTTTTCTTTTGAAGATTTAGGAGAGAAAGGGTGAGGACATGTGGTAACTAGACAGTCCACTTTTTCCATTGATACTTATTCAAAGAAAACAATGATAGGAAGGGAAATAAAGGAAAAGGAAATAACATGAAAGGAAAGGAAACACATAAATAGAAAGGGAAACTAACTAAATATGTACAAGGGAAAGGGAGTAAGCTATTTGAAATGCTTCAAATCAATCTTGTTATTTGAGATTTCTAATGTGTTACCCTCTTCATCTTCTAATTCAAAATCATTTCCCTACCTGTTGATGATGATGCAAAATGGTACTCTCCATAGAGAGTCAAAATTTTCATGTTGGCATGTCTTTTCAACCCTTTGATAATACTTGAGGACTAAATCCTTGGGTTTGAATCTAGGGTCTAATGCCTTCTTGTTGAACCATTGTTTGACTACTTGTTGTCAAGTGATTTTCACATTACTTGCTTGTTCTCTTGCTTCTTGGAGGCTAAGTAGATCTATGAGTATAACTTCTATCACTCCATTTTCCATAATTTTGATAGCTTTCATAAGCTATAAGGCAAGGTTCTTCGATGACACCAGTATGACCACTTTTTTTCTGTATACAAGTTCATATGGGGAGGTTTTTAAGATCTACTTTAGAGTGATGTAGCTCACCCATAGAGCTATTTTCACATGCATGTACCATTCCCTTTGCCAATTAGTGCCCATCCTTTTGATCAACCTTATCATATTCTTATTTATCAACTCCACCAACCTGTTTCCTTATGGGTAGTAATTAGATGAAGATTTTAAGAATATACCATTCTAGATCATGAAATTAAAAATCTTAGACCCAAAGAAAGCTTTCGCATTATTTGATATGATTATTTTAGGTGGGATGAATCATAATTTGAGTTCTTCCAAAAAGTCAAGAGTCATATTTTTTATTGCCTCTCTCAGTGGGACTAAGTTGGTCTACCTGGTGGACTAGTCAATGAGCATCAATATCCATTTGTGATCGGTTCTTGAGATAGGATTGATCATCTCGATGAAATCTAGACCCCACTGTGTGAAGGGATCACCGGTCACGATTAGGTTCAGAGGTAATGTCAAATTCTTCCTTTTCCCTATGAAGAATTAGCTTTTTTGGCATTTGTTGACTACTTGGGGGTAGTCTATGAACATGGTTACCCAGTAATACCCCACACGTATGATATTTTTTGTAGTGGTTTTTATTGAGATGTAGCCACCTAGGGGATAAAAGTGTATATATTAGAGGATTTTCCATGTTTGGTGTCTTTAAACTCATTGGAATAGATCTCTGTCAAAGTTATTTTTAAATAAGACTCCTTAGATTAGTATGTATCTAGACCACCATAGCCTACAAAATGCCTTTTATGTGCATGGAGGTCATTGGGATACTAATCAATTTTCATGAAGTGGGTCTGGTCAACCACCTAAGATCCATCAAATTCAAATTGGTTTAGCAGGACTAATTTTAGCATGCATTATTCCTCCAATGAGACATCTACACATTGGGCTTGGTACTCACAGATTCCCCTTCCTCTGATCACTTTAGTAGAATTGACTTTGATGTCATACTCTAGGATCTTGGTGATCTAATTGGCCTATTTTTCAATGATTTCTCCTTCCATTATGTATTCACAGATGATGGAGTGGGCCATGTACACCATTACTTTACTGATCACCATAAGGTGCCTGAATGTCTTTAGGTCCTTGACTATGGAAAAATCTAGTCTCTCTAAAAAATTATATTTGAATTCATACCCATAAAATGTTCTTGAGTAGAATGTGATTAGGTGTTTATTTCCTCCTTTTTCCTTTTGAGTTGACACAGTTGCTAGGCTATACTCACTCTCATAAATGTACATGATCAAGTCTTTGGAAAAGTCAGGGTTAATCAATACAAGTGTAGTAGACATTGTGTCCTTGATTTCATCAAATAATTCTCTTCCTTTGAGTGTCAATTTGAAGGCTTGGTCCTACTTCAACATCATGGTGATTAGTCTCACCAAACCTATGAAGTCAGATATAAACCAGGTGATAAAATTCATCTTTCCAAAGAAAGATTGCACTCCCTTCTTGTTTATTGGTAAGGATAAGTATCTGATGGACTTTATTCTCTCTAGATCAATGGTAATCCCTTTTATGGATATTATATATCCAAGTAGATTACCTTGCGATACTTTGAAGAAACAGTTCTCAGGGTTAAGAGACACCCCAAATTCTTGGAACCTTTGGAAGACCTTCTCCATATGGTTGAAGTGATTTTGATTTTCCCTAAAAAATTGGTGAGGTCATATAGGTTGATGAGGATGATCTTATTTATTAGGCCTTTGAAAGCTACATCCATTATTTTCTAGAATGTTGCTCTGGCATTAGAGAATCTCAGAGGCATCTTCACATATATAAAGGTTACCCAATTCATGGTGAAGGTGGTCTTGTGTTGGTCTTCCTCATTCACCCATACCTGATTGCACCTAAAAAATCCATCTAGTAGAGAAAACATCTATATACCTTCTACTATCTAGAGGATCTACTCCATATAAGGAAGGGGGTAATGGTCCTTCAAGGATGCCTTATTCATATCTTAAAAATACACGCATAGTCATATCTCTCCACTCTTATTTTTCATAAGAACTAGATTGGACACTTAGGTCAAATACATAATTAGATATATAATCTTAGAGTCAATTAGTTCCCTGAGCTCTTAGGCCATTAGGGATTCAAACTTTAGGTTTACTAGCCTTTGTTTTGCCAAATTGGTTTGGCTCCTTCTACCAAGTCTATAGTGTGATGAATGACCTTTGGTCATATCCCTTCAAGCCATCATAAGTCCATACGATGACTCCTTTATATTTGTTGCATAAAAAACCAACCACTCTTTATCTTTTTAGGGGACTTCTTTTCCAACTTTCATCTTCCTTCGACCTCTGATATTAAGATTAGAGTAATCTCGCTTATCTGTAACAAACTTTCACTTGTTTTTTCTTTCATCATTAGAGTCAAAAATATTTTCTAGGGTAACGAGGCCCTTCGACAACTTATTAGTCTTTAACTGCATTATTTGGTCCTTGTAAGCCTCTTCAATTTTTGATTATAGTTGCTCCATGAATTTGCATGATTATTGGAATAACATGGTAATTTGAGCATCATTTTCAAAAACCTGCCAGTTTTGGTCATTATCTAGGATACCAGGCTTGATGATTACCCACAATACTTTCTCATTGTGAACAAGTCTATCACTGGGTTAAATTGGGAACCAATCTTTGCCATTCTATCAACCTTTGCATTCACATCCCTTGGGATGATTTGAATGTTGAAGGCTTCAATCAGATCCCATATACGATGGTGGTAAGTTCTCATGCACATATTCTTTACGGCCACTACCCCATTTACCTGCCTTATTACTAATTCAGAATCATTGAATACCTTCAGTTGTTTGATGCCCATCTACTTGGAAAGGTTGAGGCCATGGACTAGCAACTCATATTTAGCCTCATTGTTCATACAGATAAATTAAAATCTTAAGGTTTGAAGGGTTTCTTTTTTAGAAGGAGATGTTAGTTAGATTCCATCTCCAGAGCTAGTCTTGCATTTTACACCATCAAAATGTAGAGTCTAAAAAATAGACTCACCTTTTATCCCTTCGTGTTGATCTCCCTTCTTCTTTTTGACCTCAATAATGGCTTGGTCTTCATCATGGATCATGTAAATTCTAAGGTTGGTGATATCAAAGTTTGAAAATGGGTCATTCTCAATGAATTCATTAACAAGGGCTTCTCTAGACTTTTGGTATTTGTAACCTTTTCTCCTTCGAGCATCTCCACATTGTATGTCTCCATTCTTGAGAATGAGGTGTTCTTTGCTTTGAAGTTCATCATAACATCATCCACTATGTGTTCTGGGTGAAGTTCTTCAGATAACACTTTCAAATTAAAACCACACATGGTCCTCAACATTAGATGGGGCCAGTCTAATGATAAGATCCTACCTATTTTGGTGGTGAAGTCTCTTGACAAACATACCCTGAAGATAGGTGGGATGCCTATCAATATAATCTCTTATGGTATAGTAATACTAGGATAAGATTATAACATGAGGGAAGAAATCTGATAATACATAAGGTTTGAACCTTCTTCCCATCTAGTTATATCACTCCTTTATTCAGTGGCTCATACTTTAATTGTAGTGCATCTGCCATTTATTTAGGCATCACCATTGTTATTGCACCTGAATCGATCATGAAGTTGTGTAATAATTTCTTCCCCATAATTAGTGTCAAATACAATGGGGTAGGTTTTATCTTAAGGGGTTGTGCATTCATGCTAGTTTCCTTCCCCTTTATCCTTACGGGTTCTACGGTCAGTTTTCCTTGCATGGGATTTTTTGCTTCTCCAAAGCTTCTTTCAGTAGATACTTATACTCAAGGATCGATAAGACATCCTAAAAGGAGACATTAGCTAGAACCCTCTTCAGTTATTTTACCATATTGTATGACCCTTGAGGTGAGACCTAGAAATCCTTTACTTTGTTCTACACTACCTCCCTCCACTTTGGATATGTTAGAGGTAAGAGCTAAGATGTCGAGCCTTTCTCAAAGGTCACTTTGGGCCTTGTAGTAGCTTCAGGGCTTTTAGTTAATATTTTCTTTAAGTGAGTGTAGTATTTAGATTGACCCTGCAGGGTTTTATACACATGAACTTATCTCGTGTAGACTACGTCTTCACCTTCAACCTAGGAGAATAATGCATATTATGGATCTATTTCTTATTCTTATTCTAGGGACATCCCCTAAATTTGTGCCATCAAGACTACATTCTCAATCCTCAGAGACTGGTCTATGTAAGCCAAATCAGGGGCATTCCCTTGTCATCATTGTTCAACACCCTACAAATGTAGGTTGCCCCCTTGGATAGTTTCAAGGTCCATGAGTGTCTTTTTAAGGAAAACACCATGAATTAGAGTCATATGCCAAGTTATTTTGGCCAACAACTAACTCTCTATTTTCATTAGGTGATTTTGTATGCAAGGGGCTGAGTATTGCAGCCATTGGGTTCACAAGTCACATTTGGTGATTCGGCACTTAATGATTCGACGCTTGATGGTTTGGCATTTGTCTCTCCTAGTACAAGTTTTGTTGGTATGGCGCTCTCCTTTCTTGGTAGTTATAAAAAGAGGGCTTCAGAGGCATGGCCTATTGAATTTTGAGATTGATTATCTCATTGGAGAAGTTTCGCAAGATACTCTTCATATCATTCATCTCCACAACTAGGGAGGATTGAGTGGATGTGATGCTTGAGGGGGTGGATACACATACATATAAGGTGGGGTTATTGAGGTACTCAAGGATTCTTCTTATGAAAGCATTGATATCTTTAAGAACATAGGCATTGATGGGTGCAGAGGTAACTTTTCCACATCTATCAAATTATTTTTGGCCCTTACTGCTAGATCATAAGTGTCTGGCAGTGTTTAGCCTCCAAGTGATTCAATCATAACCACAATATCCGAGTTGAAGGTCTTGAGGTAGAAAATAATAGCCATGCCTATAAGCTATCAAGATATTGTTGGGATCCTTTACTAGGTCTATTCAAACTTAGTGTTAAAATCCATAATGGCTTTTTTCGATCCCTTCTTGATGGTTATTAGTTGTTGTAGGAGGGACGATCGATTTGCTTTCTCATTGAATTAATCAAATATTTTATCACTTGGGTCATCCCTGGTGTTGATAGAGTTGGTTGGCAAAGATCGATACTAATCAAGAGGCCATCCTTTGAAAGATGTTGCTGGTAGCCTTAAGGCTATGTTTTGCACTTTGACGTAGTACACAATGCACATGTTTGCAACATCTTGGAGATGTTCTGTTGTGGTCTTGAAATCCTCTCCTGATAACTTGGGGAGTGACTTCAAGGTATTTTGCAGGAATGGGGTTCCACATAGCTAGGGGTGTCAAAGGGATAAGTGGGATGCCACTATCCCATGATACAAATTTCCTTGGTGGGTCTTGAATAGCCATTTATTATCCTTGAGTAGTGCTAGAGCCCATGGTCTTTTGGTGAGTTGGAGCTCCTAGAGGTGGTGTTAATAGGCTTGTATTCTTTGTTGTCTATAACTTTGTTATAGGCCTTTGGCTCATAAACTTGGACTCCTAGTCGGGTAGATTAGTAGGTCTAGTCCAACTGAGCATGTCAGAAAAGAAAAATTGTTGAGGCCTAAAACTCTCACTTCAAGTTTAATAGCATCCTATGAAATTTTTTACAAGTGGGACCAAATTGTGGTCTATAAAGCAACCTCCAGGATTTTAGAAGCCAGTGCTTTGTTCCAAGTTAAGGGGTGAAAATGGGGAAGGAAAGAAATGCAAATAATACTGAAATAGCACTAATTGAGGTGATATGCAGAGAGATTTAAAACATCAAACTATTGCTGCCTAAAATAGATTGAATCCTTGAACACTACAGAGCATAATGGAGCATGAAGCATGATTTAAGATTTATAAGGCAAATAATGATCAATACTATAGAAGCAGAGGAAAATAAATAACAAATAGAGATGACTTCCCACTCAAATTGACAACATAGAACATCACTTCCTCTTCATTGATAGATGGATAACAGAATATAGAAAGGCCTCGAGGGCACAATACAAAATGTCCAATCACACTTGTGATGGGCACCTATTAAGGTCAAAGAATGAGAAAATGCTAACTGCTATTACTTCTATTCTATTGCAAATGGTTGGTTATCATTATACTGGTATTCGCTACTTTTATAAACAGTTACACATATAATCTCTTAAACAGTTAAAATAAATTATCTACCGAGTCTACCCCTGAGTCCCTAATCAATGAATATCATAAACTCGAAAAAAATAAAAAAACAAAAAAACCAAAAAAAAACCAAAAAAAAAAAAAAAAAAAACAAAACAAACAAACTAACATATAATAATAATTTATTATAACAAATAATACAAATAGATAAATCATAATAGCATTATCTATGTAACATTAACTTGAGACCATTACTACAATATGACATTAACTATATTGACATTAACGTGAGTCTATTACTATAATCTGCCAAATGCTTGTCTAAAGCAAATAAAATATGCCTAAAATTAATTAAAAATATTTTTATTTATACAAACAAAACGCAATGAGAGAAAATTTATATTTTTCAAGATGTGTTTGGAATGTAACAAATAATTATGCCAGCTAACAAATTTACTTACAAGATATTATCATGGAAATGCACGTACCTCTTTTGAAACTTCTGAATTTAAAGCTCAAAACATTTTAAATCATAGACCCTTAAAATAGAAAATGAAATATATTATATCATCCGATTTGAAATAGATAATTAAAACTGCCATTACATATTACGTCACACGACTTGGGAATAGATAATAACACTGTCATTACATACTGCACTCCTCATTATTTATTTATTTTATCTGCGAGGAGGCCACTGCCTCTTTATAGCTACTGACAGCTTAGCGATAGACCCCAGGTTCTTACCAGGTTAACACAACTGGACTGCGAACAACTTGCGCTCCCCCCTTTATACCCTTCCACGTTATCTCTCCAAACGCATAGCCTTGAGATGGAGGAGATGTGCCGCTTTGAAATGTCACGGTATAGCTGGCCTTATCTTGCAGTTTTTGAAAGTTTAAAGTCTGGGGCTGCACAGTTATTGTCACGCCACGAGGGCTCTTCACGCTTACTTGATAGGCAGCAGGAGCTGTTTTACCCACATATGTCACTGTTCTCTTCGCCTGAACGGATTTGTAACCAGACTTTCGGTCGAACAGCACAGAGAATGAGGGGTAATTGAGATCGTCGGGTTGCGAAGGGGATGTGGGGCATGAATTTAAGTTGTGAGTGAGAAGAGCAATTTGTCGGTTGGTGTAGCCAAGACCGCAGAGAAAATTGATGTAGTCTTGAGGCCCCATATCGTAGAGAAGCCCAGGATCTACCGCAGATCTGGGCTCTACGTGGCCTGCACCCATGATAAATGGGTTGGCTTTGTCCAGTGTATAAGAATCTTTGATGGGCTGCCGTGTGTTGTCCATTACATAAGAAGACGTCATGAGTGCAGACTTGATAGCGGCGGGACTCCAGGTTGGATGTATCTGTTTCATCAGCGCTGCAATGCCGCTTACGTGAGGACACGCCATTGAAGTCCCCGAAAGGAGCAAGTAGACATCCTTCACCGCTGCCAATATGTTCACGCCTGGAGCAATCACATCTGGCTTGAGAACGCGTGGAAACCCTTTACTCGGTCCCCTTGAAGAAAACGCAGCCACAATGGGAGCGGCTACTGCTTTTCCCAACACAGTCTCTGCCGTGATATTCATCGTGGCCTTGGCAGCATTCGGGTTGCTGTTGATATACTTTTTTATTTCTTCTCCACTGCTAAAACTCACGCTTATAGCAGATAGATTCGAAGGGTGGGTAAATTGCATGTCTTCCCCTAAAAGAACTTCATTTGCGACGATCATTCCTGCACCGCCTGCTTTGGCCACTACTTGCCCCTTCTCCAACGCGGTCGTCTCCCCTGTATTTCTGGAAACTAACAACTGATCACACAAGATGATTTTACCCTTCACCATGTTGGGGTTGAGGCTGCCATCCAGGCAACGCCTTGAGTTGCTGTTGGTAGATAAATACACCAAAGGCAGAGAAAGCGTTGATTTTTTCCCGTAGGTAGAGGTGCCTCTGTATATTTTTCCGTTGCCAAGCACCACAGAAGCAGGGAAATCTCTGTCGATGCTGCTGGCACCCACGGTTATAACCCACGGCGCTGTGTTAGAAAGAGTAGACGAAATAGGTCCACGATTACCTGCGGAGGCAGCAAACAAAACACCCTTTTGTATGGCCCCATATGCTCCAATCGCTGCTGGACTATTGTAAAACGGCCCATCCGTTGATGAGATGGAGTAAGAAATGATGTCAACGCCATCAGCAACGGCTTGCTCCATGGCAGCAGTTGTGTCCGCGTCGTCGCAGTGGGACCGCCAGCAGGCTTTGTAGATGGCCAGCCTGGCTTGAGGGGCCATCCCACTGGCCGTTCCGGTGGCAAAACCGTAGAAATGCGAACCAGTCACGGCAGCTCCCGCAGCGGTAGAAGCTGTATGTGTACCATGAAATTCTGTGTCTCGTGGAGAGGTTTCATTTAACTTACTGTTGAAATGCTGTTCGTTGCCTTTGAAGTAGTATCGGGCTCCAATGACTTTATTGTTGCAGTTTGAGGAATTGAACATCCACCCGCTTTCACACGTCCCCTTCCATCTTGGAGGAACAGGTCCAAGTCCTTGATCATTGAAGCTTTTGCTTTCAGGCCATAGTCCTGTGTCAATCACGCCCACAATAATATCTCTACCATAAGCAGAGTATTGTGCCCATAATCCAGGGGTGATGGAGAAGGGGGAGGAGGCAAGGCCCAGGAACTCGGGCGTGTGGGTGGTGGATATTTTATGGAGAGAGGAAGGCATTACAGCTAAGCATCCCTCCATAGTCTCCATGGCTTTAGCCTCGGCTCGACTCAACATCGCAGCAAATCCGTGCAAGAGTGTATCATATGTATATAACAACTCGGTTGCAGTGGGATTTGATTGCGAGACCTGGTTGAGCATTGAAGCATACCAATGCCGATGAGAAGTGAAATGGGGGGGCTTCATGGACTTGATCATGTGAACAATGTGGGGCTTGCGTGCATCTTCATCTTCATCTTCTGCCTTGCCCAAAGACACGACAGAGAGAGTTAGGAGGATGAGAAGCATGGTGGCAAGAGAGGCGTTCGCCATTGTTAACAAAGAAGAAGAAGAAGAGAGGAGAGTTTATCCGTGCAGATGAATGAAGAATGGCCATGGCGTTTTATAGGCAGCGTTCTAGGCAATCAACTTTTCAGCCAATGCGCACTATTTCAAACCTTATCTCATCAACAAATATCCCAGAAACTACTCATTAACACGTGAATCTTTGTGCACCTATGCTTCACCTATTCATGATATATCTCGGCCTTTCAAGAGCTAAAGGATATGATTTAAAGACCACCAATAATTCTAAATAAATGATATATCTTTGTGCACCTATCCTTTTACACTTTACCTATCGTTTCAATAGGTGAATTTTATTTTTTTTCTTTACAATTTACATATCCAAGATATATGTTACGTCTTTTAAATAAATGTTTTTAAAATATTTATAATAATAACATTATATACAATATTATCTTTTCATTGAATTTTTTCTTTTACACTATAAAAGTATTATCAATTGAAAATTAATATAATATTTCAAAATCATCAAAATATATTATACAAATCACATTAAATAATAATTAAGGATACATTTCATATCATACAACATATTTTATGACAATTAATGAATTAAATTTTATTTTCATCTAAATAAGAAATGGAGTATGAAATATTTAAAAGATTTTTATTTCAATAAATATTAAATAAATTCCTCGTTAATTGGCAAAGATTATGAGAACAAAACCTCAAGCTCATCTTAAATCTTCCTAGACCCCCCTCCTATAGGGTTCTTCAAATTAAACTTTGATGGTGTAGCATGTAGGAATCTTGAAGCTTCAGGGGTTAGCTGCAGTATTCAGGATTATACTAGATATCTCATTCATGTTTCATCTGCTAGTCTTCAAGGTGGAACAAACAATCGGGATGAATCCCAAGCGATCACCTTGAATATCCAATTAACTCATCAATGTGGTATTGATCATTTGGTGATTAAAGGCGATTCGAAAATGATTATGGATGCTATTAGGAATCCTCAGGCCAAGACATGACACCTTAATAACATCCTCAACGTCTCTTTGACCCTCTTATATGAAAGGTTGTTTGGTCCATTTCTCATTACTTTAGGGAGGCTAACACGTAGGCAAAGTTTTTGGCCAACTGGGAAGTTAACCAACTAGTAGAGGTTTTAGTAGGTAATGAATACTGAAGGTGGTCAGGTTTAGATCTATTAGATACTTGATTTTCATAATATTTTTAAAATAATTTAATTTTTTTTTTACATCGTAGGTCAGTCCTTGCAATGCACTTCAATGATTTTGTGGGATATGCTTGTATCCTCTTTCATTAATGGAATTTCATTATCCTAGGGGATCAAAAATTTGACATGATGTTCGACAAGTTTGCTCTGGGATTTAAACTTGAGACATAATGTGGCATCACTTCATTCACTCCCTCTTGCCTTGGTATGTGTTGTAGACTTGACAATGAATTATACAGCTAATAACATTGATATCATTGTGCCCATTCTTTCTCTATGAGTAGGTAAACGTGAAATGGTATTTCATGATAGCATATCCATTCGTCATCTAAGCCTAATTTTTTGGCTCTTAAATGTGGAGGTTATGGAGGCCTTTAGGTCCATAGTTGGTGAAGAATACTTGCATGTGGTATGGAAGAACAAAATGAATGTAGATGTGGTGTCTATTTTTTCCAATAATACATTTCATGTCATCAAAAATATTGAGGTGGTTAACATTGTGGTGGAGACTCTCATTTGGAAGGAGATCCAAGGTGGATTAATCGAGTGGCTAAATCGATTCTCGAAGGTAATTGGCTTGGTCTTACTCTTTTCTAGCTCTTAGTGTCTGGGTCTAGTTCCCCTGAATGTATTTCATGAATTGGAATTTTACTATGTGAAATTACATGGAACTCTGAAGGCACTGATGCAGGGTACTTCAAATGCAATTCACTTGGATTTATCCCTAAATGTTTGGCTTCAAACTTTTCCTTCTCTGGCTCCATCCATTAGAATATTTATCTATGAGTCCTTGGCTTATGATATGTAACTCCTTGTAAACTTGTGCTCCAACAAAGGAGTGGTGGCTATTATGGAGGAGGAGATAGCCATGTTGCCAAGTGGTGGCCATTCGAAGGACTCAAGGGTTATGATTTATCTACTCATGTAGGGACATATGTAGTCTATGGTTGGCGCAGTTAGGTTGGGTGGTGTTTTTGGACTTGTCAAGCATAATAGGAAGGATGAAGGTTGTTTGGGTCCTAATTGTAGGACCAATCATTTAAAATCTCTCTCAACCCTATGGGTGGTTTTTCTCATCTCTTTTTTGATACTCATTCCATCATTTCTGGCTCTGTATGTTCCTGAGATTTTTCCCTCGATGTTGTCATTTCTCTCCCTCTAGGACTTGCTCATGGTTGGTTGTTTATGCCTCAACCATAACACCACCTAATTTGGGCTTTTTTACTTCCTTCTATGTATGAGTGAGGACCCTTTCCCTCAATATCTATAAAAAAAAGATATTAAATAAATGAAATTTATATAGTTCCAAGGATTTGAGTCTCTCTTCCTCAATTTTATTATTTTCATATTTTCATACCAATCATATAAAAATGGTGACAAAATTATGAGTCCTCTAAGGAATTTAAATATGAGATAGCAATGAACATTAAACTTGTTATTTATTTTTGTAATGTATCAGTTGTTGCTTTTGAAAGAATCAACCCTTGTAATTTTTATATTATTAATTCCAAAGATAGTTGTAAGGATAGTTGGAATGTGAGTCTCATTTTTATTAGTGTATTTCAATGTGACTTTTATATTCTAATGAACCTAAAAACCATCAAGACAAATAAATTACCAATAGGCCAAGATCTTCAAACAATACTTAGAATTGAGTCATATTGAATGACTTGAAATAATTACAAACCCAAACCATGCTTAAATAAGTCTTAACTCAAAATTCAGAGTTGACATACAAAATACAAAAAAAACTAAAGTCTAAAAAAGGTCTATTTTTGGCAGCTATTATTTATAATAACTTTTGCATGCAAGTGCATGCAACTCTAAAAATTTCTCAAAATATCCTAAATGTTAAAATTATCCTATCAAATGAAATTCAATTGAAGTTGACGTCTGGTCCTAAAAATATGCAATTTCTAAAAATTGAAAAAATTCTAAAAAAATCATTAAATTGCAATTTTGGACCCTCAAATGATCACGTATAACCTCTGAAAAATATCGAAAACATCCCTAAGTAGGTGTAATTTTTTACGACAGAACTAACATTTTAAGACGGTGGTTTGCACACATGGAAGAGCTCAAATAGAGCTATGGGTCAAAAGTTATGGCCTTTGGAATGTTGGCCTATTTTTTCTATATCAAATTCCACTAGGACATGTCAATAATTCTAGTGGAGCACTCTCAGTTGTTGTCATTATCATATTCATTAATATGAATAAAATATTTTAAGTGTTTTTCATTGTCGTGTTCATCAATTTACGGTACTAGATCGAACATCTCATGTGTAACATGCAAAGTGATAAACACTCTATTTTAATTTACGAATGGAAGATCCAAAAATATATGACAAGTTTCCTTTACTATAATGGATCATTTGACAACATTTTTTGTTTGAAGTTTATTATATTATTTTGTTTCTTATTCATCATTTTTTTCAATTTTTACGAGCCACATCAACATTCCATGATATGTTTCATAACTCTTCTCAATTTTCCTTATATTCTTGGAAATGTAGTTGATTATAATATATTTAGAAAGACTGAATTGAAAATCTACAATATGTTTAGAAAGAATGAGTTGAAAATATATGTTTTCTCTCCATAATTTTATTGTGTAATACTTATGTGTATTAACTTAATCATCATTTCTTGTAAGACCATATTTTTTTGTATTAACTTAATCATCATTTCTTGTAAGACCATATTTTTTTATCTCCTCTGTCTAGGTCCTAAAATAAATCAATTCCTCCAAGCCCAAGCCCAAGGTTTTATTTTACCTATATTTATTAATAACTTGCTTACATAAAAATTTGAATTTTAGAAAACATAACCATTCTATATGTATTTTATATTAACTTTTTATTAAAAATTTGAATGCTACAAAATCTTACCTTTAATTCAACCTTCCTCTTTTATTATGTTAGGCATGCACTATCTGTACCCATTGTTCTATTTTCCACACAATTGAGTAGCTCTTCATAGTCACATTTTAAATATATTTGTGCTAGATGTGTATTTCAAAGGCATGCATTGTGCCATAATTTTTTTTAATATTTATAATGAATAATATACTATATTTTACTCGTTAAATTGAGAAAAAAATATTTATTTTATAAAACTTAAATATGGAAATGATTGATATCATACATGTATGTTTTGTTGATGTGGGTCTCTTCACTAATGTATTTTTTTTATGAATGATAATTTTAAAAAAAAATTGATTGTAAGAAAATATTTTTATATTAAAAATTATAAAACACATGATAAATAAATTTTAACAAAATTATATGTGTGTGTGCACATGCACATATGTCCTCGTATACACGTACATATAAATTCAACATCTTTATAAATATTATTTTGTACTTAAATTTAAAATATTTTATTTTGAATTCATTTACTTGAGAATCTAAAATTTTAGATTTTTTTCAATCAATTAACAAAAATAAGCCATACCAAATGCCCTTCTACTCGCGAATTCCAAGCATGGACAATGGGATCAATGTATTTATACAAACATTGTAGATCATGATATTTTTGCCAATCAAATTTGTGCATGATAGGTCCCTCATCCAACCATATGAAACCACCGACATGTGGTGAAGCTTTATGTTTCCTTTAATATTTAGAGTTATAATATTTATTTATTTTTTACAATAATTCCTTGCCACCATGTGAGGATAGTTGGTAATATTTTTTCATTTCAAATTTTAACTTATTTTGAAAATTTGTTTAGTGTTTACAGCATTAGTTCATGTAGTTGAATGTAATATATATTGATGTCATTGAAAATTAAAAAATATATATGTTCTAATTTGATGTAAATGTTATTTCATTTATAATGAAAATTTATTCAATAATATTTTGGATTTTTATTAGTGGTATTAAATTGTAAAAAAATCAACTAGAAAGGAGTAATCTATACATTTTAGATATGATTTTGCAATGTTATGATAGTGATTGACATGTTTTGAGATATATGTTTTACAAATATCATTGATGAATTTATTTCATGATGTTTTATGATAATTTTTATCATGTAATATTTAAATTGTGGTATTGTTTGAAAGGATAATTCAAAAAATATCTAAATATTTTTTTAACAATTTATTTACCAACTTCATGTGAATGTATTCATATCCATTGGAATTCTTTTCAATCATATTTTTCATCAAAAAATAATTTGATGAAATTTATATCAAGTAAACTTTTTTATGACATATTCATTTAAAAGATATGATCAAATTCTTAACCAAACAATCAGTGTTCCATATTCTATATTAAAATTATTTAATCATATATGAATTAATTCCATCTTTCTTAAAATATTAAATGTTTTAAAAGCTATCAAATTCATGTGATCGATAATATTTTTTTCAAAAATTAAACACATATTTATTTGTATCTAAATCAAAATTAACATATCATATAAATAGAGTTTACCCAGTCAAACATGTTTTTATTAATTAGATAGAGGTTCACTAAGTGCATTTTAATCAATTCAAAAATAGACATGCAACTTTTCATGTTAGATTTTGTATTTAGGTTCATTATATACATTCTCTCTATTGAATGTGAAGTCATAGTTTATTGTATACTGATCCCTTCTCCAAAAATAATGATAGATAATGATTTTATTTGATGTGAAAAAACTTAGGCAATTTATTTTATTATTTGTAGAAAAATTTTCGAATATCTTTTATATTGATCTTTACCTTTAATTATGTGGGTGATATTTAAATTAAATTATGTGAGTGACATGTATGATTAGGTTGGCATGTGTTATTGACATGTATATTTGTGTTAATTTTACAATTTATCATAGTTGTAATTGTTTGATATAACATTAAATGTTATATGTAACTTATTAGTCCTGAAAGATATATTAAAGAATTCAATTTGCTTTAACCTTTGATTAAAATTTACATCCTCTACCAATCAGAATTTATTATTGTTTTTACTGTAAAAAAATTAAAGATTTTCAATAATCAAGTTGCATATTATTTAACAAAAAATATTCAAAAAACTATTTATCATTCTTTTGATTGGTTGAAATCCCATAAATGTTATTAAAAAGAAGGCTCCTAACATCATACATAGTAATAGCAATAAATTCCTGTCAGTGCACACTACTAAGAAAAGGAGATAAACATGAATTAAAATTAAACATAATTTTTTATTTCATATACCTATACACTTTGGCAGTATTACCATATACTTAGATGTGGACATTGTGCATTTTTTCCTTCGATAACTTCAATTTTATTACATTTTGTGGCTCTATCTGGCCACCGACAGGTGCAACTGCATTTATATTTCATTGCTTGAGGTTGAAAGGTCAAATATTATAGAGTGTTGGGTAATATTTCTATTGAAAATATATCATGTTTGTTGCAAAAACAAAGGATTTTGATGAAAAAATGAATTATATCACTTTATTTGCTTGGGTTTCTCACTAAAAATGAGTTTGTTGGATTTTTTTGGCGCTTGTAGGGTTTTATATATTTCTTTTTATTTGAGGAGTCATGGTCATTGGAGACAGTGATAGAGGAAAGAGAATTGTGCAAGTTGCAGAGCTTGTGTATGATGGATAAGGTTTGACGACAACATAAAGGAGATTTTATTTCTTCTATACACCTTTTAGAGCTCAGTTACAAAACATTGTCATCTTAGGCTCTTAATTTTCATTTGCATCTGCTACAGTACAATTACATTATCAGAAGGCTTCACTTCAATGATCCAAAAAATAAGGTTGTCTAGTAAAATGAATAAAGTTTAATGCAAACTTCACTTTTTAAATTTACCTTACATTACTGAGTAATATTTTTGGGAGCCATATTTTTGTTTGGTCTGTGGATATTTTAATATCTTGAGATCCCTCAATCATTGGCAAGTATTAATAATAAAAAATTTACTTACATATTGTATTTTTTTTCTTTTGTTTTTATCAATTTATCTTAACTTAGTAGGAGTGAGGTCAAGCGATCAAGTCCTTGGACATTTTTGGACAATAATGGCTAAGGATATAGGGGAATTTTATGTTAGGTATTATGTAGAACACAAGGGAAAATTCGGCCATGAGATTTTTGAGTTCAAATTTTGTCTGGATGGGAAAATTCATTACGCAAACAATTCAAACTACAAATATGACACAATGATTTGCAAAGACATCTTTCTCAGAAAGGCTTTGCTCAGAGAGTGCCATTAGATCATTTCTAAGAGCAAGGTGTATATATATATATATATATATATATATATATATATATATATATATATATGTTACACATGCCACTTTTAAAAAGGTTTGTAGGGTTTACATGTGAATTTTTATAAACTTTAGTGCACAAAAATCTAATTAAGTTTGCTAAATACTATAGATCATGAAGGAAGATGATAATAACTAGCCCAAGCTAGATAGGATTGGATGTTAGGAGCTATAAATAGTGATGGGTAATGAGCACATTTCATTCACGACTTCCAAAATAGGGTATTTGGTTAATGTGTAGAGAAGCAAGGATCGTGAAGGCCTCCATATTTTATATTATCTTATTCAGGTATGTCTATTTGTCTACCTTTATTTTCCAAATATGGACATCATAGTAAGGGTTATGTTAATAAAAATGAAAAAATATCAGTACACTTTTTAAAAAAAATCAAGCTTCTCTTAGTTAATTTGGTGGCCTTGATGAGTGGCGATGGAAGTTAGTTTTCCATAAATATTTTTAAATAAAAACCATAAGCTTTCAGGCTATACACATCAGTAGGTTTACTTAGGATAGTAGAAACCCTGATTGACAGAAATCCTTTCTAGTAGGCTTGAATTCTATTTCTAGGATTATTAATTATTTGTAAACCATGTCTTATTATGTATGTGTGTCTTGAAGTATCTTATAAGTTTATCATGAATATCCATTGTGTCACTTGGTTTGAGGTTTTATCTACATATCTTTGATGATAAATTTTTGCATATACGTACAAAAGGTCATTTCCTATATTAGAGCACTGATCTAATGAACAAGGTTATCTAGTGAAATTAATACACTTTAATTCTAACTTCACGTTTTGTAGTTGCCTTGTATTTATGATCCTTAGAAGAATATCCCATCCCATCTTACAAACTATAGATTCATTAATCTCTAATGTTACTTTCACAATAACACGTAAATTATCATTGAAACTTTTTTTCACCAAGGTACTATAGCACAGTGAGAATAACTAATGATTTAAATAAAGCATTATTCCCATATATGTCATAGTACACCTATATAGGCACCAAAAATGTTTGTCTTCAAGCTGGTTCCCTATGAACTTAATATCATAATCCACATATATATCTATATTTTGAACAAATATATGAACGATATATTGAACCTATAGTTGTTTCATTCCATACATAATGAGAATGAAAATTTGAATTTAAATGGAGAAATAATACATCTAATATAATTAGAGAATCTATGTTTAGAAAGATTTATACTTCTCTTTAGGAGAATTAAACTTGTGTTTCCTCTTTGACTAAGGAGGTTTGTAGCATTGCTTGGATCTTATTCTTGAGTTTTTGTATCTAAATACTTCATATTCATTTCTTGAGTAACAAAGGTTGTATCCATATTA
This sequence comes from Torreya grandis, assembly GCA_037957365.1. Classification (NCBI taxonomy): domain Eukaryota; kingdom Viridiplantae; phylum Streptophyta; class Pinopsida; order Cupressales; family Taxaceae; genus Torreya; species Torreya grandis. The sequence goes on along the minus strand of JARHVA010002736.1, from coordinate 1,596,598 downwards.
TCATTGTGGTTTATCAATCAGAATCCAAGTTTTCCTCACCTAGAATCGTCATATTAACATTATCCCTTCTATCCCTCTATAACATTTCCAACTCTAAGCCCATTTTATATTGTACATTTTGACCATCAACATCATGTGATAGTTGCCTCTAAAACTATAGGGATAAATATGGTTCTTTAGGAATATGCATTATTTAACATGAGAAGGTAGGGAAACAAAGGCACTTGGACAAAATAGTGCTTTTTTTTAAGGTATGCAAAAAAAAGGTACACTAGAACTTAGAATTTATACAAAGATAATGCATAAAATGCTAATCTTTGGAAAAATAAACATGCTATGAATCCATTGTTTGAGAAAATGCCTCAAAATAATGTGGTGTTATGGAATACAATGATTGTTTAATATGCACAAAATTGGCTTGTTTAGAAAGCTTTTGAGATTTTTAAACAAATGTAATTAGTAGGTGTAAATCCAATCTCAACATCCTTTACCAATATCCTCTCATCCTTGTGCCCAAATGGCAACTTTAGAACACGGTATGGACACTCATAAAATAATAATTAACAATTGATTTTTGTCTATTGTAGTAGTTTTGACTACATTGATAGACACATATTCAAAATTTTGAAGCATGAAGAAGGACACAAATTGTTCAAGAAAATGCAATTTGATTGATTTCAAAGTTTCAAGATAGTTTGGAGGTATAAGCATCAATGAAACAAGGGCATAGAGTGCCAAATCCCTATGGGAATAAAAAGAGGTTAAGTTTATTGTAGGAGCTTGGAATTACTAGAATATGATATAATAATTATGTTTGATACAAATTCACAAGGATTTAATCTAAAACACACTTTTAAAGATGTATAAGGGCCTAACTATTATCAGCCACTGATGATGACATTGAAATTTAGTATTAAACAGGCTTTGTGTATAGTTCCTCTTACAATAAATAATCACAATATATTGATTAGTTCCATGTAATATTATAGAACCATGGATTTTCATACATGCAGATAAAATGTGAACATTTATGGCTACTCCCTTTAGCATAAAACAAATCAAATATTTTACAATAAATAAATAAAGATAAGATGGGTGCAATATTAACATTGTAAATGTGACGGTTTGTGAAGAGCTTAGTATAGATACATACAAACATACATAATTGTAACTAATAAATGGAATAAATCAATTTTACTTGAAGAGTCTAGAAGCAAAAAACAAGCACTATAAAACAACATTATATCACATAATGTGTAATGTAAACTAGCAATATTAAACAAAGCTAAGAGTCATGCTTTTAATGTTACCAGACTCTAGTTTCCACATAAACATGTAATAGATTATGAAATAGATGAATTTTTTTAATAAATGTTTACCATATATTTCTCCCCATGAAAAAAAAAGTGGATTGAAACATCAATTGTATGGCACCTTTGTTAATTACTATGTCAAACTATGGCTAATATTCAACTTAGAAACAAATATGGTTTATAAAGATATTAATATCCATAATGTAAAATTTTAAATAATTAAGTATTATTGAATCATATCCAGTTTGTCGTAAAGTCCATAAAGTAAAATTTTAAATAATATAGAACATTTTAGTTCCATTATATATCCTTATCTAAAGGAACTTCTATCTAATCATGTGATTGCTTACCTATCCTGCCTTATGGATTATGATCCAAAAAAAAAAATAGAATGTGGTTCTATATTCAATGGCCTTAGGAACAATTACATGTGGTAATTCAATTTAGAATCCAAATGCAATGGAAAACTAAGTACTCATAACACATTTTAGTTTCTCCATAAAATAGAAAAAATTAGAGCATATACCTCAAAATCCATTATTGGCATTTATTTCTATAAAGGAGCTTCATATTGGCAAATATTATTCATAATATTATTTGCCTATAGAAAATAAAAATGAGTACAGTAACCGCCCTAGTTTGATAGTTTACCATAAATCAAGACAAATCATAGGTAGGAGAAACACATTTCACATACATAGAGTACCATTTATTCAAAAAATGTTAGTGATCTTCTCTTGTAGGAGATATACATTTCATAGAAAACAAGTACTCTTCTAAAGCTGTACTAAACAAAATAAATAATAAAAACTCTCAAAAAGGCTATATAGAATTAAATATATCATGATCAAAACTCATTTAAGAGCATAAATATTGCAATAAAGGCTAGAGACATAAAAGATACCATCTCAAGATGTAATCCTTAAATTCACTAAGATGTGGCAAAATTAAGGGCACTCAACCATAAAACCCCAGAACCCTAATACACACACTACCAAACCCATCATCTACAATGCATTAAATCTCCCATGCTAAGAATTAACACTAAAAATAGGAACTTGGATTTGGACCTCAAATGCTTTGCAGGACATAGACAAATCTTCCATTATTAAGGAAAAAAACTATGTACAGTGCCTTTTATACCTAATGTAGCATTTAGAGTGTCCTTACTACAAAATTACTACATAAAATTAAATTAAAATGGGAATTCATCAAAGTGCCTCAAAAAATAAGAGGCTTGAATACATGTTATTTTGGGAAATGTGAATAAAATGCTTAACTAAATGTTCTAAAACCTTACAAACTATTGAAGTTGTAATGTGAAACCATATACCATAATGTTACAAGGGATTTCTACCTACAATGCTCACTATTGGTGCTGGTAGACATTAAATAGACCTTTGGACTAAGTTATGTGCTCCATAAATGTTCACCATAGAGGATTTTGGTGCTCTTTGCTTTCACTTGTTAGATTACATTTTCATGTAACTTCCAATAAACAATTTTTGCCTATTTTTATGCCATGAACTATGGGTTGAACAAGTTAAATTTAGTGAAGAGTCTAGAATCAAACAACAAGAAAATTATTTATGATACACAGCGTGGCATTTCCCTAATTTAATGACAATGTAGATTATTAAAACCATGGCAGCCTCTTTGTCTTGATTCTAAAAAATGGTGGTTGTCTATAGTGATGCAAGCATTAAAAACTATTAATGTTACCTCTTATTTTGTGCTCACTACCTTGATAAATGTGAAGTCCATCATAACATATAGTTTTTTTGAGCCAAAATCATCTCTCCAAGTAATATTTTTTTATTTTCTCTGTTAAAGAACCTACGATTTACTTTTGAAAAAACTTAGACACATTTTTTGGGATGAAAATCAATGATATTCAATTGGGCAAGGGAGCAAATATTAATAGGATTTTAATGCAAAATGGTTCTAATAGTCCCTCCCTTTAGAACTAATAACTGGATGGTTTTCATAATCTTCTTTTAGATAGCATCACAAATCTAAAATTTTAATATGAATTGCAAAAAGTACTGAGACAAATTTAAGAATAACTCGGAGCCTACTCTATGTAGTCAACTTGAATGAAATCTACAACCACCCTTGGGAGAGGGAATTATTGTGGGTATTGACACATGGGAATCATTAAAAACTATGCAATTATGAGATAAAATGTCATGCTTCAACAAATAGTTCTACTATTGTTGTAACCCATTTGGTGGGGTATTTATGGTTGGAAGTGATTTGGTTTCTATGTATAATAAGAGGTTGGAGGTATAAATTTATTGTTGGATAAGTTCTGGTGAGTCCTCTCTTCTATAAACACTGGATGCTTTAGATAGATGCCTGGAAACAATAACTACTAAAAGTCTGGATGAACATCACAAAAGATATTTTTCACTCCCTTTGTTTACTAATTATTTTCCCTCATGGCTCTACATGATAAAGGATTAACCAAATAACCTACAGTAAATCTTTGGGTTGCAATTTAATTAATTATCTTGTTAACCAATATTTCCTTTGTCATAAAATGGGTCTTAGTGGGTTGAGGTGCATATTCCACACTTTCATAGAAGTGATAGGATGTGATACATGGATGGATGCAATTTTTTGATGCATTATAGGCTATCTCAGGGTTTAGATTTGATGTCTTCCCTTGCCCTTCATTTGGAAATAGAGGTCGGCTCCAATATTATTTGTGAAAATCATCATAGATTTATTCAACATTGAATCCCATTAAAATTTGCATATTAATTATTAATTTTTCTTATAAATCTCCATGTTTTAAGAGGCAAATAGTTTTATTTTTCTAATCTTTATAATTCATGCAAGTTAACATTATGATTATGAAGAGCAAAAGAGAATAAAATTTTACTATAGCTTTGGTCTACGCTTACCAAATCATTACATGGCCAAATTGTTATTCATTTTTACCTTGGGTTCAAGGGTTAAAATATCTATAACCTTATATATTTGATAGATTCCTAGTTGTGGAAAGAAAAAAAATTATTGCAATGATCATCCACAACTTTCAACATAACAATTAAGACATAATGAATTTAATGCAATATGAAAATTATATAACCTTATCAAGGGCTTCTTTTGATGAAATGTTTAACATGTATTTTATCACTTCATAAACCTTCATATGTGTGTCATCTATATGCACTTGCTGATGCCTAAGCCTTATTCTTATCTAATTTGGATGGAAATGAAGGGGACAAATTAATGGCTACCTTATTCCCTAGCTTAGATTCCCTCATTATCAATGGGCACACTTTCAGACATAGTATTGATATGTTTTTGCTAGGTTAGATACATTATTCAACTTATCATGGATTAGATCCAAATGAGGTATAAAAAAATCATTAGATCTATTTTTTGGTTTGGTAACAGAAGAGTAGGACCAGGAGCAAGACAAACCCCTCTACATAGACAACACACCAATGACGTAGAGATCCCCACAGTTTTGTGTGTTAATGGTAATGCATCGTGAGGATAACAATGTATTATGTAGGCTGAAATTAGGATATTCCATGAAAATACATCACACTCAGCCATTTGGTCAAACATTTCATGAGCATCCACTAAATTTCTGCATTCATTTTGTGTATCTTGACATGTTCCCTATTTTTTATGACTTGGGTTTTCTCTTATTAACATTATTAAATTAACATCTTCTATTAGTGAGAAAATTTATTCCTAGATCAACATGATTTACATAGCTTTTGGATTAGGTGATCATTTGACTATCATAACTACCCCTTTTATCTCGGAGATGAATCCTTGATATTTGCCTCATTATAATTTTATCTTTTTTTTTTGGGTGAAACTTTGTATCAATTTGTTTTACTTGTCAGAAGAGGGTATTGAATAAATTTTGTATTAACCAGGTCTTAAATGTCACTTTCTTAAGGAATACCTAATGATTTCTAGGATAACTGATTTTATATCTACACTTATCATGTAAGATTATGTAGTATTTTCCATGTTGATTTCCATATTCTATTTTTAGTTCATAAATATCTTTACATTAGCTTCTTTGATAATTCCTTCATCTCCCAATAGACCAGGCTCAATTCAATGTGCTAGGACTAACATTTGAGCTCCCATAGAAATGGGGCTATATTTATCCATTTCCTTCTTGCTACTACACTTTTCATTTGGTTATAGAATTTAAAAATATATATTTATTTGTCTTCAATCTGATTACATAGGCCTTGGAGATCAATCTTGCAAGCATTTCTTTCTTTGTAGATTATACCCTCCACATTCTCTACCTTTTTCTTTTCCTCTATAGGTCTCACTACCTCTACCTGATTCACCCACCATTAATCATATCATCTTAACTTTTTGAACTACTGTCCCTCAACAAACTCATAGGTAATATTGGAAGGCATATACAATTTCATCTTTTGGTGTCCTGGAATGTTTTGATTATTCATTGTGTTGGATAAATATTGTAACAGACCCTCAATTTTTGTAAAAAAAATCATTTTTGTTTATTATTTTGTAAAATCTATTACAAAACATTGTAAACAATATTTAGTCAAATGAAATTAATTAATATAATCCTCATGATAGTCTAAATATATAAATGGAATGTGTAATTAAAACATGGTGTTGTTACAGAAAATTATAACTATTTTAGTGGAAAGTCTATTCTATTCTTTTGAGAATAATATAATCCAGATGGTTTGGTTTATCTTCTCAATCAGTGTCTTTTTCACATTCCTATTTTTGACTACTTTAGGATTTTCCAAAAACCTTTGATATATATATATATATATATATATCAAAGGTTTTTGGAAAATCCTAATACACACACACACACACACACACACACACACACACACACACACACACACACACACACACACACACACACACACACACACACACACACACACACACACACACACACGTGTGTGTGTGTGTGTGTGTGTGTGTGTGTGTGTGTGTGTGTGTGTGTGTGTGTGTGTGTGTGTGTGTGTGTGTGTGTGTGTGTGTTCCCTAAATTTAAAGTATAGGCCTTAATGTAATGATTATTTTATCCAATTTATCATATGTGTTTTAATGGAAAACACTAGTGTCATTGCCAAAAACAATTCATACATTAAAAAAAAATAAACAACAAAATATTGCATGAATAACTAAATCATTTATAAATAAAATTGGGCAAAACAAAAAAAATTATGATAAGAACCAACGAAGCTATATTTTTTTTTCAGAAGTGTGGAAAAGATGATTCACTATTGTAACATTTTTCAATACACAACTCTCATTAAAAAGCAATTTGAGCTCTAAAAGGGTCATGTAAAAAAATCCCATTTAGTAGTTTTGTGATACCTTTCTAAAAGATTCTATCAGATGTTCTCATTTGGCCAATTGTTTTTCACAATAGGTTCAAAAAGGTTCTACAATATTATTAAAAACTATTCTTTCCCACAAAATTGAGGGTTTTTTACTACAAAATTGAAAGGCATGCATAGTTGAGGTCCCTCAAATGTACTTACCTCCCAGAGATCAAGGGTTTTGCACCTAAATTCTAATATAGTAATAAATATCAAATTAGATGTTATATTTTAATTATTTTCCTAAATAATTGAAGAATTAATTTTAAAATAGATGTATTTTCTTAATTTTCCTAAACAATTGCTGAATAAATTTTAAAATAAATTTTCTCTTTTCCTAATTTTTTTAAAATAACTGCTAAAGATGTTCCTTTTCTTGATTTCTTTGAATTAAGATTATACAACTCAATTTATTTGTATTTAGAATTTTAGAGGCATTTGAACTGGAATTTTACAAATGAAATTCTTTTTATCCAGACTATAGTGGTGGAAATGCCATATCCATCTATAAGGGGTTGAGACCATTATAGTTGGAGGAGGAATAATGTTGTCAATATTTGTAGAAAGAGATAGCTAGGTGGGGTCTATTCAAATTAAATTGCAAGTATTCCTTAGTAACATGAGACTGCCATCAATAGAATGAGCAATTTGAGACACTTGGCTAATGATGGATGTTTCTTTACGGAATCTATTTGCCAAGGATCATGGTGTATGGGGTATTGTACGGTAATGATTGCAAGTTAGCATTTGTTATTAAATGAAAACCTACACCCTGAGTCTATGTTTTTATCTTCACTTTAGGAGCGAGAACATAGTTTTTACTTTAATTGTGATATTCTCTTTTAAGTCAAAATATTTTTAATTGATTCCCATGTTAATAATGAGCATACATTTTTTATTTCCCTATTTAAAATAAGGATCTATTAACATGTGGCTTTGATAAAGAATGCAATATCTATGTTCTACCACTCCTTTATCCCAAAAAATGATTTCTTTATGTTATGACCATGGACATGATAATGAAAAATATGGTTTGAGTGAATGTTTGATTGTAATAATATGATTTCCTATGTTATGCAATATAATTAATGACATAACTTATAACAAAGTTGATTCTATCCTCAACCCGTAGGGGATTGGCACATATCACCCTTTTTTTCAAAGTGACTTTTCAACATGAAAAAAAAATAATTACAAAATTATAAGGACTTTAGGAGGTAAAAATCAAACTTTTTTTATTGCATATTTATGTAGGGAATAAAACTATGGATGTTGAAATCGATATTAACAATTTCTATTTCATTCTACAACACTTCTTTCTAATTTTAGTGATTTAATTATTATTTTTAATTATAAATTATAATTCAAAAATTAAACATTGTGTTGACGCAGAAGATTGCACCCTTGGCAGGAGGCCGAGCTCCTGCCTTCTTCACGCAACTATGGAAACTCCCCTCTCACCTGTGGGACCGGTGAAGCTAGAGGGGAGAGTCTCTAGATAAGGGCTAGCTCCCTTTGATGCATCATGTTCATTCCAACAAGTGCTCACACACGCACACACACACACACACACACACACACACACACACACACACACACACACACACACACACACACGTGTGTGTGTGTGTGTGTGTGTGTGTGTCTATACACACACACACACACACACACACACACACACACACACACACACACACACACACACACACACACACACATATACATATACATACATATACATATACATACATATATATATATATATATATATATGTATGTATGTATATGTATGTATATGTATATGTGTGTGTGTGTGTGTGTGTGTGTGTGTGTGTGTGTGTGTGTGTGTGTGTGTGTGTGTGTGTGTGTGTGTGTGTGTATATGTATGTATATATATATATATATACATATATATGTACATATATATATACATATATATGTACATATATATATATATATACATATATATACATATATATATATACATATACATACATATATATATATATATATATATATACATATACATACATATATATATATATATACATATACATACATATATATATATATACACACATATACATACATACATACATACATACATACATACATACATACATACATACATACATACATATATATATATATATATATATATATATATATAATGGGGGGGATGAAAAGGGAGAAAGATGCAGGAAAACAAACTACTCTAAAGAGGTGATGCACCAAAATAAGTCGACCTTCTCACCCTCACACTAAAATCAGACAAATACATACATAAACTTCACACTTGGCAGAAGGACCAGGCTACAAGAAACTTGGCAGGGAGGCTTTCAAAGAAAATACAGAAAATAGAGATTCACCAAAGGTGCTGTGAGATGCACATTGTAAGTGATTTCTTCTATTTCTTCACTCCCAAATAGAACTCTCCTTGACAAATGCAAAAATGGCACCTTGTAGACAACAGATATGTTGGTGTTGGACCTATGAAAGCATCAAGAAAAAATGACTAAACACAAACTAACACTCAAGACATACACATAAATATCTATCCAAGAGAGAGGTAAAAAATGCATCTATTGATTCAGGTGAAATTTTACCAGGGCTACGCCTTACAAATGTGGAATATTTTTTCTCAAAATGAGAAGTCTTCAATACATAGGATAAGAAAGGTGGCCTTTTGGCACCCCTTTTTTACAAGTGGCCCATTTGCGTCCCCTCATTGGGAAGAGCAGGCTGCCTAAAAAATAAATGTTGTGTCGGTCCTGGCTTTGACTTCAGGCCTTTTTAACATGGCCACATTGTTTCCTCATTAATCGAGGCTATTTCTTGAAGGTACCTACGTATCTTGTTTGCTCATAAATATGAAATGAAGAAAAAGGGTCGCATGATTAGCCATTTGCATCCTCTAATTGCAATTTGTAACCACTATTTCACCTGGTGGAGTAATTTATTAAAATGACACTTCCCTTTGCCACTTGGACAACCTATTTGCTCCATGCTTGGCACTTTGTCCTTTCCCTATTTTGTCTCTTTCTGGCTCCTTTGGCCCTCAGGGGCGATCTTCTGGTAGGTCACTGTATTTCTGGGCCTCCTTTCATGGTTAGCACTCTTTCGGTTTGAAAGCAAATAGATATTTCATTGTGCTAATTTTGACGTTCATGCGGCTGTCATCATTTTGATAACCAACAGCTAATTTGCTTCCTTAAAGTTGATGGCTTCTAGGACGTCACCGCTTTGGCAATTTCCTTCGGGCTTTATCCTATTTGGTGGGTCCTTTTGCTTGAAGTCCCTTCCTAGCACCTTCCCAAAGGGAAGGTGACCCCTTCGTCCTTTGGAAAGTGCCGCTTTATTTTGGCCGAGAGTCCCTCACAAGGGCACCTGCCCTTCAGGGTCCTTCGACGGGTCGCTGTGCCCTTTCGGATTAATTCCTGAGTTCCTACGGGATTTTGTCCGCAGACATTTTCCCGCAGACTTTTGTTCGCAGACATTCTCTTGGCCTTTGCTTTGAACTGTGGTCCAAATTCCTTCAAAATTTTTGTCTAAAGGAATTCCTTCAGACAAAAAGTCCAAAGGAATTTGGGACTTAAACAAAATTTGAATTCCTTTCGGCCACCTTTTCTTTGAAGTGCCTGCCCTCCGCAAGGGCATTTGAACTTTGATCTGCCCTTCAGCCAAGGGCATACCCTTGAACCAAGCCATTGAACCAAAAATGGTTCAATGGTTCAAGTGGTTCAACCATTGCGCGCTAATGTCGATTGGATCAAAATCGATGAACTTGAAGCCGCTGAACCATCCAATTGAACCAAAGCTTGAAATGAGGCCATTTGAATTGCAGATAAGTGAACCAAGTGCCGATTGAACCAGTGATTGAACCAAAATTGATGGTATTGAAGATTGAACTGAGGCTTGAACTAGGGCTAAATTCATCAGATAAGAGCCTAAAAAGTATTGAAAACCCCAGCATTCTCTGAAATGATCCTCCATGTACCAAAAGACTAACCAGATGAGTCTATAGAAACATGAAGTCTGTAGGGGACTGCTGAATCCTTAGAAAATATCCCTGTAGAGTTCATAAAATTTACAAGACTTGTGCAAAATCAAAAGAAATGGCCTAGAATAACAAGAGGTAGAAGGGGACCAAAAATTTTGCCTGTTGAGCAAAATGGTCAACAAATTGGTGACTCCTAGGGGAAGCATGCCTGCTATGCTTAAAGACTAGTTGCTTTGTAGTCCATTGGGCACAGAGTTAGATGGTAACTTAAAAAAAAATAGCTCTGATAAATCTAGAACTAGTCACGTAGATTTACCTCCAAGGAAATGAAAACACACACAAAGCTAAGAAAACTACTACTTGTGCAACAGAACTTAGGGAAAATAGGGAAAGAAAACAAGGGAAAATATATACAGATGAAAGGAGACTTAGTGGAAATGCTTCAAATGTATCCCATTAACTAGGATATGTAGTTCTTCACCATCCAACTTGGAGATTTGGAATGCATTATGCTACTTGCACTGAGTGATTATGTATGGGCCACTCCATAGGGCATCAAATTTTGCATGCTTTCCAGGCTTAGCTCGGTCTTCATCCTATTTCAAGACAATGTCTCCTTCAAAGAAATATTTTGATGAATATTTCTTATCGAAGTGTCTCTTTATTTGTTGTTGGTGACTGGTCATAGAAGCCATAGCACGATCCCTTATCTCTTAGAGCTCCATCAGCTCGCACATCCTGACCTCCATGCTACTTCCTTCTTCTAATTGCAGCTAGCGATTGAGGTCCAATGCCGGCAATTCAAGTGAGATGGGAAGCCTAGCTTCCCTTCCATATAAGAGTGTATATGGAGAATTTTTGATTGCTCTCTTTGGAGTGATTTGGTCGACCCACATAGCTATTTTTAGCTTGGCATGCCAAGTCCTCTGATTTTCTTCCACGGTCCTCTTGATGATCCTAATCAAATTTTTGTTGGTGGACTCAGCCATCCCATTCCCCTATGGGTAATAATTGGATGAAGTGCTGAGATATATACCATACCTCAGTGCCCATTCACTTGTTTTGGTTCTGAGAAAAGCCAAGGCGTTATCTGAGATTATGGTGGCTGGGACCCCAAATCTTGTCACCAAGTCCTCATAAAATTCTAGGACCACACTTTCATTTGCCTCCTTCAGAGCGATAGCTTCCACCCACCTTGTGAAATAGTCTGTGGCAGTAAGGACCCACTTGTGTCTAGCACTGGAGGGAGGATTAATCATCCCTATGAAGTCTAGGCCCCACTGCATGAATGGTTGTTCCACCTATATAGGCTGTAGAGGCATGACAACCAACCATTGTTTCCCATTGAAAAGTGCACACTTCTAGCACTTTCTTACCTAGGCATGGGTATCCCTAAAAAGAGTAGGCCAGAAATAGCCAGCTCTCATTATCCTTGCTGTAGTAGCTTGAGGAGCAAAATGACCGCCTGTTGGCCCATTGTAGAACTCAGACAACACTTTATCATCCTGGTTTGGATTAATGCATCTTAGAAGAACCCCAGAGAGATCCTTCCTAAACAATACTCCATCAACCAAAACATAAGGGAGAGACTGGATCCTAAAGTACCTTCTTCCAATCTTATCAAGACTCTATGGGCACTCACCAATGAGAAGGAAACACCTTAGGTCTAATGTCCAGTCCTTTATGATAGTTGGTTCTTTTGTTGTAGCTGCATCATGAATTAGTAAGCTGTCTTCCCCTTTTTGCTTGAAGTCCGCAACAAGGTGCTCACACAGGCCTCTTCCCCTCACCAGCTTGGTGATCTTGATGTCTACGTCATACTCCATCACCTTGGTGATCCACCCCTCTCTTCTCATTTAGGTCTTGATTGGTCAAGAAATCCTTGACGCCAGGATGTGAAACCATGAGGTGAATCCTATTGCTAAACAATATATGCACTTGCTTCTCTACATACATGTATCTGACTTCAAAATCCTCTAGCCCCTGGCTAAAAAAATCAAGTGGTTTCTCGAGGTCATCACCATTTGCTTAGGTAAGCATGGCAGAGATCACCTCTTCATTGCTAAAAGTGTAGAGGTTGAAGTCTTTGTTGAAGTCAGGGCTGATCAAAGTAGGAGCCCGGTTTATGGCCTGCTTTATAGCTTCAAAGATATCTTTCCTTTGTGTTGTCCACTTGAACTCCTCACCCTTCCTCAGCATAGAGGTCAGTGGCTTGACTATTTCTACAAAATTTGAAATGAATCTCTGAATGAAGTTTACCTTGCCAAAGAAGCTCTGTAGGCCTTTCTTGTGCTTAGGTAGGGACATCTCCAGGATAGAATGAACTCTCTCAGGGTCAATAGATAAGCCCTCCTTGGACACAATGTGGCTAAGGAGTTTCCCCTCATGAACAAAAAACATGCATTTCTTTGGATTAAGAGAGATGTTGAATTCCCTACACCTTTCAAAAATATGCCTGAGGTGTTGCATGTGTTGGCTCGCTTCCTTGGAGAACACCGTCACATCATCGAGGTATACCAGCACATTATTGTTTATCAAGCCTCTAAAATCCATCTCCATGGCTCACTGAAAGGTAGCACCAGCATTAGCTAGCCCGAATGGCATCTTCTTGTAGGTGAATGCTCCCCATTTAGTAGTGAAGGCTGTTTTGTGTTGGTCACAGCCTTACACCAGAATCTAATTATACCTTGAATAACCATCCAGGAGGGAGAAACACTCACTTCTTGTTACCTTCTGAAGGATCCACTCCATGCTCGAGAGGGGATAATGATCTTTTAAAGAGACTTTATTAAGGTCCCTGAAATCAACACATAGCCTGATCTCCCCATTTTTTTTCTAACAGGAACAAGATTGGCTAGCCAGGAGGAATGTTTGATTGGAAATATAATCCTGAACTCAATCAATTTGGCCAACTCCTTCTGCATGAGAGGCTCAATCATCGGGTTGATAGGTCTCTACTTCTGCGTGATTGGCCTGGCTCCTTCTTCTAATGCGATGGTGTGCTGGGCGAGTCTTGGGTCAAAACCCTTCAAATCACTATAATCCCATGCAAAAACATAAGCAAACTCTTGACACAACAAAATGAAAGATTGCCTTTCTTGAACCGTGCAAACTTTTCCAAGTGCAAGCAGCTTGTCCTTGAAGATCTCAACCCTTTTGTAATTCTCCTCCTTAGTTGTGATGCATGCCTTGTCATTTCTCAATTGGTCATCTCCATTAAAAATGATCTCAAGAGTGACCAAACCTTTAGGGAGCTTATTGTTCTTCAATTGAACAATCTAGTTGCCATATTACTGTTGCAGCTTCACCTGGTTCTGTGTTGCAAACTCAACTTCCTCCTACAGGAAGAAAGCTATTTGCTAGTCATTTTTGAAAACTTGCTAGTTTGCAATGTTGTTAGGGACAAAGGGCCAAACTACCACCTTCAAGTAGCATGAACCACAGTCTCGACTTATCTCTCTAGAAACATCGAACTGAGCACCAATTACTGCTAGCCTATCCACTTGTTTGTTCTGCTCTCTGGGAATGGAGGTGATATTGAAAGTGAGGAAATCTTCCACCAAGTCCCAGACCCTATGCTTGTAAGACTTTAGCAAGGAATTCTTGGTCAGATTCTGGCCTTTCACTAGATTTACAATTAGCTCACTGTCTCCAAAAACTTGCAACTCCTTGATCCCTCTTTTTATTGCCCATTCTAGGCCATGGATAAGGGACTCATATTTTGCAACATTGCTTGTGCAAGAAATTTGGAAACAAAAAGATGAAAAGTATCTCTCCTTTGAAGGTGAGACTAGCATCGCTCCACCACCAGATCCCAACCTACTTCTGGAATTGTCAAAATACAACTGCCATAGGCCTAGGTCTTATTGGCTTGCCTTCATTATATTTGGTATGAAGGCACCCTCTTCATGTATGCAGTAGACTCTAAGGCCTGCCTCCTCTATGAAGTTGTAAGGATCATGCTCGAAGTTGTCATTTCCCCACTCATCCAAGAGTAGGTCTACAACTCCTTCAAGAGCAGAGGACGGAGATTGGTTTGTCTGGGACTCTTCTGGGTCGATAATGGTGTAACTAACGTTCACTGCCTTGGGTGAATATGGTTTTAGATGGTCCTTGTAGAGTGGCTTGGATTCAATCTTTACCTTGGTCCCATACTTGGTTCTAAAAACCAGATAGGACCAATTCCCTGCTAGATAGCCACCTATCTTTGATGTGAAATCCCTGGACAAGCAAATTGCAAAATAAGGAAGAATATCTGCTACCACTATATCATGGGGAATTGAGAAGGTTGGGCAAGCATGCAATGTCAAGCTTAAACTCTTGAAAATCCTAACTATTTTTGTAGGCGTCCCATCTAGCTGCAGGACTCCCTTATTCATCTCTTCATATTTTAGTCCCATCTTGTCAGCTATGCACTTGGGCATCACTAAGGTACTAGCCCCACTGTCAATGATGCAGTTATGCACCAAGAAATCTCCTATGACTAAGGACACATAGAAAGGGGGAGTTTTCTCTTCCTTCTTAACCTGACCTAAAGTGGAAGGATGTCCATTCATCACTAAGACATTATCGGTCCTTGCTGGGACAACTCGTTGGTCCAGCTCATGCAATTCCCTTTGTAGCATGTCTTTCTATCCTGGTAGAGACAACAAATCCCATAAGGAGATGTTCATATGCAGCTTCTTCATCAGGTCCACTATATTGAATTGAGGACTACCTCCCTTCAAGTTTTCCTTGGGGCTAATTCCAACCTGACATGCAGGCTAAGGGGCTGAAGGTACAAATGGTTGTCTGAAGTTTGGGGCACTTTGATTTGAGTGTAATGGAGAGGGTGCAGCTATCAATTGGGTAGTTGCCTAGGCTTCTCCCATTGCTCTTCTCTTGAATCTTGTGTTGGCTGTAACACAGTGAGCCTGATTGTCTGCAGTACCCACATAATTAACTAAATAAAATTCCCCTTCCAGATGATTCATGAGGGTAAAATCAGGCTGGGCCTGATTGCTACTCATGTTGGGTTGCATTGAAGGCTCAAAGACCTGGGGTTGAGCGGCTGCCTAATTATTTGCATTTTGGAAATAACCCATCATCACATTTGTATGAACAACCTATTCTTAACCATATCCCATGGTCGAACAACTTGGTTGTTCCTATATTAGATTGTTCTGAACAGGCACCATGACCTTTGATGATGAAGGGGGGCCTGAGTTGTAGTTTTGAAACGGTCTGGTCTGAGTAAGCTAATCCTATCCTTGATTATAGTTTTGGAAAGGGGGTCTGGGGGCTTGACCATAATGCTGGTATCCCTGATTTGGTTTGTTTCTTTAAGCTTGCTGCCTTTTAAGAGCTACAAGTTCGTTTGACATGCTCTGCAACATACTCTTAACCTCATGAAGCTCATTGGACAGAACAACAACTGGTTTCTCTATGCTAGGCAAAAGAGCTAATGTGGGAGCAACAACTTGAATTGGAGGTAGCATTTCTGGGAAAAGTGGCATGTGAGGTCTAGGGGCTATTTTCCCAGCATGTACTAAGTAACTTTTAGCTACTATGGCTATGTCATAAGCAGCAGGCAGTATATGCCCTCCCATGGATTGTATCATCACAACAATATCACTGTTTAATGCTCTTAAATAATATAGGAAAGCATAGTTGGGAGTTGGCCTTACCAGGATGGGGAATCTATCCCAAGTCTTCTAAAACTGCGTGTTGAAATCCTGCATATACTCATGTGAGACTCTTTTTATGGTCATCAACTACTCAGCAAGCAAGAGGCCATCACTCTTTTCCCCCAAACAGTCTGTCAACTGAGTACCCAATTCATTCCAGGAATGGATTGAATTTACAAGCAAGTCCCGTACCAGTCAAGAGCCTTGCCTTTGAGAGACAATGCCAACAATCTGATAGAAATATTTTCCTTCGTGACATTGTGAATATTGCAGAGGTTAGAAATATTCCTAATGTGCTTAAAAACTGTAATGGGTCCCTCTCCATCAAAAGAAGGTACATTTTTTAGGGCTGTTCCCAGGATTGGATCATAACATGGGAGATTCAAGGGGCTCTGACCATGAAAAGCTGCAAAGGGAAATGCCATAGCTGGGATGGGATGTAACTGCGGCTCTGCTGCATATGCATCCCTTACAATAGGCCTAGGAGGGTGGCTTGTTGAATAAGGATGGGTCCTCTCAAACCTTAGTCATTTTGCTGAGTTTAAAGGTAACTCAACGAAATCGAAGGGAACCCCTTTAGAAGCAGACCTTGTGGTGACTTCAGGCATAAAAAGTTAAGAAACTGGTCTTGATTTGAAAAAATTGAATCTCTTACCAGTGGAGTCGTCAGATGTTGGAAATCTTTGATTTACTGTAACAGGACTAGCATCAATCCTGAAACCTTACTAAATTTTACAACTGTGTCCCATCGGGTGTGCCAAAACTGTTGAAGCAGAAGATTGCACCCTTTGCAGGAGGCTGAGCTCCTACCTTCTTCACGCAACTATGGAAATTCCCCTCTCACCTATGGGACTGACGAAGCTGGAGGGGAGTGTCTCTAGATAAGGGCTAGCTTGCTTTGATGCATCATGTTCATTCCAACAAGTGCTAACACACACACACACATATATAATGCGGGGATGAAAATGGAGAAAGATGTAGGAAAACAAACTACTCTAAAGAGGTGATGCACCAAAATAAGTCAGCCTTCTCACCCTCACACTAAAATCAAACAAATACATACATACACTTCACAGTTGGCAGAAGGACCAGGCTGTAAGAAACTTGGCAGGGAGGCTTTCATGGAAAATACAAAAAATAGAGATTCACCAAAGGTGCTGTGAGATGCACATTGTAAGTGATTTCTTCTATTTCTTCACTCCCAAATAGAACTCTCCTTGACAGCTGTAGAAATGGCACCTTGTAGACAACAGATATGTTGGTGTCAGACCTGTGAAAGCATAAAAAAAAATGACTAAACACAAACTAACACTCAAGACATACACAGAAATATCTATCCAAGAGAGAGGTAAAAAATGCATCTATTGATTCAGGTGAAACTTTTCTAGGGCTACGCCTTACAAATGTGGAATATTTTTTTTCAAAATGACAAGTCTTCAATATATAGGAGAAGAAAGGAGGCCTTTTGGGACCCTTTTTTTACAAGTGGCCCATTTGCATCCCCTCATTGGGATGAACAGGCTGGCTAAAAAATAAATGCTGTGTCGACCCTGGCTTTGACTTCAGTTTAACATGGCCACATTTTTTCCTCATTAATCGAGGCTATTTCTTGAAGGCACCTATGCAGCTTGTCTACTCATAAATATGAAATGAAGAAAAAGGGTCGCACGGTTGGTTGTTCACGTCCTCTAATTACAATTTGCAGCCACTGTTTCACCTACCAGAGTAATTTCTTGAATCGACACTTCCCTTTGCCACTTTGACAACCTATTTGCTCCATGTTTGGCACTTTGTCCTTTCCCTATTTTAGCTCTTTTTAGCTCCTTTGGCCCTTGGGGGCGATCTTCTGGTGGGTCACTACATTTTTGGGCCTCCTTTCATGGTTAGCACTCTTTCAGTTTGAAAGCAAACGGCTATTTCATTGTGCTAATTTTGACGTTCATGCAGCCATCATCACTTTGAAAACCAATGGCTAATTCGCTTCCTTAAAGTTGGCAGCTTCCAGGACGTCATCGCTTTGGCAATTTCCTTCGGGCTTTGTCCTATTTGGCGGGTCCTTTTGCTTGAAGTCCCTTCCTATCACCTTCCTGAAGGGAAGGTGACCCCTTCTGCCTTTGGAAAGTGCCCCTTTATTTTGGTCGAGAGTCCCCCGCAAGGGCACCTGCCCTTTGGGGTCCTTCAGCAGGTCGCTGTGCCCTTCTGGATTAATTCTCGGGTTCCCATAGATTTTTGTCCGTGGACATTTTCCCACGGATGACATTTTCCCGCAAACTTTTATCTAAGGACATTCTCCCAGCCTTTGCTTTGAACTACGGCCTGAATTCCTTCAGACTTTTTGTCTGAAGGAATTCCTTCAGACATAAAGTCTGAAGGAATTCAGGACTTAAACAAAATCTGAATTCCTTTCGGCCACCTTTTCTTTGAAGTGCCTACCCTCCGCAAGGGCATTTGAACTTTGAGCTACCCTTTGGCCAAGGGCATACCCTTGAACCAAGCCGTTGAACCAAAAATGGTTCAATGGTTTAATCAGTTCAACCATTGCGCGCCAATGCCAAGTGGATCAAATTCGATGAACTTGAAGCCGATGAACCATCTAGTTGAACCAAAGCTTGAAACGAGGCCGTTTGAACTGCAGATAGGTGAACCAAGCGCTGATTAAACCAGCGATTGAACCAGGGGTGATGGTCTTGAAGATTGAATTGAGGCTTGAACTAGGGTTGAATTCGTCAAACAAGAGCCTGAAAAGTATTGAAAACCCCAGCATTCTATGAACTGATCCTCAATGCGCCAAAAGACTAACTAGCTGAGTCTATAGAAACATGAAGTCTATAGGGGATTGTTGAATCCTTATAAAATATCCCTGCAGAGTGCATAGATTTTACAAGACTTATGCAAAATCAAAAGAAATGGCCTAGAACAGCAAGAGGCAGAAGGGGACCAAAAATTTTGCCTGTTCGGCAAAATGGTCAACACATTGTATGCTTTATATTTGTTACACTTTTTAGTGATTGTATAATTAGAAAATTGGGGTATGAAATATCTCCTTGGTAGGGGGGTTTGTGGATGAGAGCTCTAAAGAAATTTTGTTTTGGAGAAAATTACATTTTTTTTACTTAATAATTTTTTTTCTATTATAATAATATGGTAGTATTATAATCTATAGTTATATGAAGAATTATTATTGGTTGTAATTTTTTGTAAAAAGTTTTTAAGATTATTTAGGAAGTTACTAACATTTATATATATACATATACATATAATTGAGGTAAAGAATAACTAATAAATATACTAGTAGTTGCCTCGAAGGTGTAAGAAAAGTTGAAGGAATTGTGTTTTTGTTTTTGTGATTATATGTAGTAAGTGTTTTATTTTCATTTGTAGAATATATTCCCCTTTTCTGTATTATATTATGATACGCTACCTTTATCATTTGCTATGCCAACACTACTCTATTATTAATGTACAAGAAATTATCCATGGTGCAAAAATTTAAATAATATTAATCAATTTAAAACTCAATCATGTAGTTATTAATACAAAAATATCACAACATATTGTGTTAACCAAGTATTTTATTTTCTTTTGTGAGTTATATTCCTCTTTTAACCTAAATTTAACTCACTACAATCCTTTCCACCTGAGACCATTCATTAAGTGAGTATATTTTATCTTAAGTGATGAGATGAACAAATAGAGAGATTTAATCTATAAGCTCGTTTGATACAGTGTATGTTAAATATAACTTCTTTCTCAATAGAATATGGCACAATCGTGCGATCTATAAACCACTTTGTAGTGTATGATTTCACATAAAATATCATGTCAATAGAAAGGATAATAAAAAATACTAATCTAAAATATCATGTTATCCAAGACTCTATTGTTTAATATTAAATTATTTCTCATTTTTAAATCCCATTGTTAAATATTATTATAATATCAGATTGTTAAAAAATTTACCAATTTTTAAGCTTGCCAGAATTAAGGTGATCTACCTAGGCTAATTAATATATTGAATATTATTTGTTCATTCAACTATAGCCATAAGAAACTTGCTCCATCATTTTTTAAATAATTTCATGCATATAAACTCTATGTATGCACTAAAGAATGCCATATGCTACACACACACACACAATACTGATAGGTGTTCCTACAATAATATTTAATTATTTGAAAGCCGACATTATAAAATAAAAAATAAAATAATTTAATTATATCAAGGCTTACATGATTACATAAAAAATAAAACAACAAATATGATAGTTTAAAAATATAAATATAAAAAAATTCAAACCCAAAAAAAAAAAAAAAGTGAGATAAATAAAAATTAAATAAAAGTAAAAAAATATAGATTAAATTGAATTTCCTAGATAAAATATAAACTTTGTACATTTGATATTTTACAGATTACTTCTTTTTTCATTATTTTTCCAATACAACTTCCCTCATTACTTGTAGTGTGAAATTGATTTATTAATAAAATAGAATTGTGGAAAAAATTAATTTATTAGTAAGATATATGAATTTGACCACTTCATATTTATAAATAATCATATTATAACAAAGAATTATGAAAATAAAATATCTAATAAAATATTACTGCATCATAATAAATAAATATATAATATATAAGCAATATATAATTTTTACCGTAGTAATATATAAATAATTACAACTAATTTATAGGTAATATATAGATTTTACCACGTCATATTTATAAATAATCATAACAATAAAATTGTAAAAATAAATTATCATACATATCTTAGATAAATCTATGTAAAATACACTGATAGATATCATTCTCGAGGTGCTCACAATTAAATACAACATATATTTATCAAAGATATATATGCTAGTTATATTAGATATGTTAATACTTTTATATTGAATTTTAACTTATATTTTAATATAATATATTTATATACTATATTATATATTAAGATATATAATTATCTTATTATATTTTGTTATATTAGACATTTTAATATTGAAGTTTTATATATATATATATATATAACTTTTTAAATCATATTGTATGTAATATTAATTTATAATATATAATATTAGATTATAATAAAATTATTAATTAATATTAAATTAAATTATAATAAAATATATTATTATAATATATAATTAATATTAATAAATATATATATATTATAACATATTATATTAAATTTGAAACAATACTATATTAATAATATAATAATTAACATATAAAAACATTCTAGTCCTATTTATGTGATTCTACGTGGATTCGATATCTCTATAAGTTAAAAAATATATAATAATGAATACTTCTGCTCTATATATATAAGATGAATAATTTTAATAAGATACTCTACTACCTACCACATATGATAAATACTTTTGTTCTAATTAACTACTCAATGACATGCAAAAAATTATATATCCCAAGCTTTCATTTATTAACCTAATACACAGTAATCCTTCAAGCTTTTGAATATTCATTTGCCTTTCTAAAAGTATTTTTTTATTATCAATGGGCCCGCCGTCAAATCTCACCCCTGACTCTATGTATTACATTCGTGATTCAAGGTGTAGTCCATCATAATGGGATGATAGTGACAATGTTTTTGAGCAGTGCATGGGCCCCACATCCCTCACGCAATAAAATAACACATCCCCCTTTCTTGAAGATGATGATTACCTCATGGCACATAAATTTCAATATGTTATGTCTATCAAGCATCCCAACCATAAAACCAAAAAAACTTCGGTAAAGATATGCGAGGGGATTTTAGACCCTATTCATGAACACGCACTGACAAATTAACACTTATTTAGCAAAAAATTGCCACCTATTTGATTGACTCATTTGGGTTTTAATCATATTTACCTATGAAGTCCACTTCTTCCTTCATGTCGTTGTCTCTTTTGCTCTCCCTCCCAAAAAAAATGCAAATTTATAGGAACAAAATGAAAATGAATATGATTACCATGCTAATGTTTTGAGTTATGCAGAAGCTACATTAAAGAAATTAATTGAAAATAGACTGCTACATCAACTATTGGTGAAGAGCTTGTTTTGAAATTTGAAGTATGCAAAGAACATGGGAGAAGCTCCTACTTAGTTTAGGTTAACATGGGTCACCCTTTCGCCCCATCTCCAATTCAAGGAGGACCTTGTGTTGGATTTTTCACAAGCCTTGCCTTGGAGTTTATGGGATCACAGTGTAATAAAATTCAGGGTTTGAAGCTTGGCCATTTTCATGGGATTTACACCGGTCCTCAATCTGATGGGATTACCACATGTGCGAACTTGGAGATATTTTTTATTATCAAGAATTGTGTTGTTTTGGGTTACATGGGACTTGTGGCCATTGTGATCAGGTGTTGCAGATTGAGGAAACTAGAGTTGAAAGGTTATAAGCAAGTTACCAAACTTGGCATCAGGGTCTGTTCAATCAAACTTAGAAAGACTCTGGTAGATGTAAGTGTTTCTTGATGTAAGAATCTTGATATTTTAATGAATTTAAGGGCTTTGGATACCATTAGAGATAGAGTGAGGAAATTGCATATTGATTGCATTTGGGATAAGTCAATAATTGACTGAAAATACATGGACTATGAGAGTGGAGATATAGAAACCTATTGGATTTGGCAGAAGTTATTCAACATGGGATCAATTATTGACTTCCATTGGAAAACAAATATTCATGTGTGTTAGTTGGGGGGCATCTTTAGAATTGGGGCTACCTCAGATTTGGACCTCCTCAACCAACCATGTTGCCATCAGGGAATGTATTAGCACCTTCTGCTGGATAGCCAATGCCAGCTACCCCACCACCCCCAAACATCACACTACCTCCTCCAGGACCAATACCATCTAGGATAGTCTTCCTTACTAGCATTTCAATAGTGCTAAGAAGGGAAGGCACATCACAGACACGTATGAATCAATGAGAGTTATTTGAATCAACATTTTTTTGGTAATATTAACATTTGATAAGCTGAAAATGGTATATTCTTTTCCTTGTCTCTTGTGAAACAAATTTGGAAGCTTCACCCAACTGTATAAACCTCTGGCTAATAAAGTTATTATAAAATGATTAAGTTCTTACTAGATTTCAGAAATCTAAGTTCTATGAAATACTTGTCACATCTCCATGTCATATCTTACATTTTAGAATTTTCATCTTTTCGTGATACTAATGGATCTTTGACTTCCATGGGATATTCCTATATTTGTTTGGAATTATTCGTTCTCATTCCAGTTTCTTATACTCTGGGAATCTCTTTAATTTAAAGAACTACACACATGTACGTGCATTGCTATATGTTGCTTGAACTAGTGAAGGAGAATGTGGCACTATGAAGTTTGTATAAATAGTGTTTCATGGCACGGGGTAATATTCTACATCTTTGAGATAATCCTCTTCATATTATTCTATAATTTATTGAATTTGAAAATACTGGTCATATGATTAAGATGAATAGCATTGCTTGATATTTTGTTGGTAGAATTCCTCTAAATCTATGCTCAAGAATTGGGTTTAGTTTACTTTGGAAACTTAACAATACTAAGTTACGAGGGTTGCAAACTTTTATAAAATATTTTTTCCTCTTTTAACTTTTGAATAATAAAGTTGAACGAATAACCGTTATAAAAAGATTTGGTTTTTTAATGCTTTTTTATAAATTTGTTTTTCGAATGAATCACATCATGTTACAAAGAAATTAAGCTCTTCATTCTGAGTGTATATGTGGTATATAGAACAAATTTATAATCATAACTTAGAATTTTTATGTCCATCTCTCCAACATTCGTCATTTGCAGAGAAGGAAATACACGTGTCTCACGTTTATCATTACAAACTTCTTTTCAAATCTTTTGTATCAATTAAAATGAGTATTCCATCCCTTTGTTAAACTTGTATTTCTATATAGTGTAGAAGTCCATCCCTTTGGTATAAAGTCGTGCAATATTATGCAGTTATAATATTTGTCTTCTTTATTCAAAAACATGTTTTTAGTGTTCATCATTGTGCGCATAATTGATTTATATTGATGGATGTGAATGGTTCAATGTTATGGAGAACCATATAAAGCATATAAATATGGTAAAATTGTTTTCGTCATAAGTGGTAGTATTGTTTTCGTACCCTATGATGCAAGTTGTGGCATTTGGGGTTTCTACGTGAAAATATATTTTTGAAAAACTTATATTATATTAATATAATAAATTAAAATATTTTAAAGTATAAGTAAAATAGTATTTTATTTGACGTATCATCATTAAATATTTTTAAAAATAAAAAATAAAAGACTTATTATTTAAAATGGAAAGCTAAATAATTTAGTTAAAAGTTGCGATTGAGTATTTCATTGCTAGTGAATTATTGCAATGAAAAATTATATATAAAAAATGGTAAGTAAATATGATAAAATTTATTTAACGTGTTTACGAGTTGGTAATCAATTATATATAAAAAAAATTGATAAGTAAATATGATAAAATTTACCAATTTATTTAACAGTGAAAAATGGTAAACACGTTCATTCAACCACAAAATTTAACCTCTGCTTGGTAAGGACTTCAGACATCCCCTAATTTTTTATACCAAGTGCCAACCACTCTGATGAAGTATCAATTGACATTGTCAATATAATCAAATGCTCAAGAACCTTGGCTTCTTTTAATAGTTTGGATTCCAAAACTACAGGTTAAATCAGTTAGATTTGATTTACCATGAAAAATAAAGTATAACAAGGACCAAAAATAAATCTTGTTTGTCTTCAATTGGGATCACTTTCTCCAATTAAATCTTTAGAATTTAATTTTTTTAAAGTTATTTATCACTATTTTATTTTCCAAAATATCTATGTGGGTGAGGTATTTATTTTCAAACTACATTTACAATAAAAATAAAAGAAAGAAAAGGTTATTATAAGGTTCACAATGTCAAACGTGTTTACAAAGCAACTTACAACATATGATACCATTTTGTACTCTCACTCTACAAAAAAAACATATAAATATAATTTTAAAATGATACATGTATATCCTACCTCTTATAAGATTCAAGATTGTTACCTTTTTTTGAAGAAAACAAGTTTTAAAACATTAAACCAACTCAAATGTACACCACGTAGACCTATCTTTATGAGTTGATGGTGGAAAATAATTGTATCCTCAATAAATGAATTTTGAGGAGGTTTCCAACTTGAGTAATCTTTTAAAAAGTTCAAGGACCTCCATCTAGGGTTTAAGGTTGGGAAAAAATCATTAAGGCCTCTCATTGAAATTTCACTAAGAGACAAAGAATTTATCAGTGAACTCAAATTTTAGTTAAATCTTGATGAAGAAATCCAAATTATAACTCATGTCTTAAATATATTTGTAATAGTGTGTATGCCTTTTCTATAGATTATCAAAGATCTAACCATAGGTACTCGAACAAGAGTAACTCCATGGAAATAAATCACATGTGACCACCATAAAGAGTGGTTATTGATATATTATATAGTCCTAAACTTGTCTTTTTTTAAGACCTACCAAGGTTTAACAACTCCCAAAGATTTATATATTCCATTTGCTACAAAGGATCCTAAAATTTTGATAGATATAAGGGAAAGAGTAGGGTGTGACCTTCCAATGTTTTCTGCCATGAGGATTCCCACTGGCAATGTAATGTTTAAGAAAGATTTGCCAAGCTTTAGGGCCTTCAATGGGCCATACAACCCATTTACCACACAAATAGGTGCATTGATTTTTAATATCGAACAAACACATGCCTCTAACATCATTGAGATGACAACAAAGGTGTCATGCTACTCTATGAAATCCCTTATTTTCCTATGAATCAACCCAAATAAAAATTTAAAGGAGTTTTTCCATTCTATGATAGGAAGGATAAGAAGGAGCCAATAAATAGGACTATGATATACAAGTGTTGGATAACACGTGAGAAAATATTTGGAGCTTACTCAAAAAGTAGAGAGGTATAGTAATCCAATAGGTCATATTGTTTTCCACTCTTTTCACAACATAATTCCCTAGGAAAATTTGGAACTACTTAAATTTGAATGGGAATCCTACTAATTTCACAATTTCCACATATGATACATAGTACCAATTGCAATTTTCTAACCATCTCACCTTGGACCTGAAGGATTGCTTGTAAAATTTTATTTTTGACCCACTAAATGATAGATCCAAAATCAAGGAAAAAAAATTGAATCCACTCCATTGTGTTATTGACTACCGCTTCCTCTTCAAGGATAGTGAAGAACAAATCCTTTAAAAAGTGACCATTGATAATTTGAGAACCTTGGAAGTTAGGGGAATAAATACTCTTAACCTGCCCTCTAGAAGAATAATAAAAAATAGGATAACCAAATCCTTCATCTATTAAATCATAAAGAGAATGGATAAAAGGGAAGCCTCACCTACTATATTTGAAGAGGAAACATTAAAGAGAGGTTTGACAAAAGTTATATATTTACCTTTAGTTAACCTCCAAGGTATAAATCCTAATGCATTTCTAAATGTTGCCTCCCTCATAGTGGTATAGGCTTAAAATGTTTTATACCTAATTTTAAGGTGACACAAAATCTTGTAATATGGAAGTAAGAATAGTAAGATGGTTTGATATTTCACTAATCACATTGATTTGGGAAGAGGAGTGTCGATCTCTGAGTTTTAATTAAAATATTTAGAAACTCTATTCATTACTTTGAGATAATATATTCAAGCATGAACTTGAGCCCCACAAACTTGATGGGCTTCAAAAATATTAATGATTTGGGCTCAAAATATTCCAATTACAAGGATTTATTCAAGTGCAATACCTCTAATTATTGAGAAAACCTTGTGAACTATTTAATACTAATTTATTTGGCCCTTTATTTTAGAAAGCCATATTTTTCAAAGACTCTTAGGAAAGTGGAAGTGTAAACAATATTAGCCTCGCACCACTCAATCCATCTCTGAACTAAATAAGGTCAACGAACTAAGTTCCAAATAAACCAAATTTGCTTAAGGATGTAGTCATGATACAAATGAGAAATATTCTAATAAAATGCATTTCCAAAAATATTGATTGTCAGGGTTGGCCATTTATTAAAAAAATTGATGGGTTGATGATAAATGAGAATAACATCAAGAAAACACTAACCAATCTATCACAGTAGTGGGAAAAAGAGAGTTTGTTAATGGGTTAACGTAGCTCTATATAACTATTTGAAGACCCACTTCATTCCTTAAAATAAAATTTGACCAATTAGATGAAGAGGTTTCTGAGTAGTTCCTTTGGTGGTAAATTGGGTAGAAACCATCTTAATGAACTTGAATACTATTAAGATAGATAAAAATATAATAGGTTAATATTCTAAATAATAACTAGTATTGATTCGTATTGAATAATTCAAATAACTAAAAACCATGCATAAATAAGCATCAACTTAGAATTGGAGTTGAAATGAAAAAATTGGAACTCTAAAAATAAATAAAAATTGACTAGTTATTTTTATTAGTTATTATTTTTAATAATTTTTCCATGAACATGTATGCAGCTCTAAAAATATCTAAACATAAACTAAACTCTAAAATTAACCTATTGTAAAAATTTTAACTAAAGTTCAATCCTGGCTACAAAATTAGATAATTTATGAGTTTATGAAAAAATCAAAAATTAAGTTAAACTACAATTTTGGACCCTCAGATGGTCATATATGGCCTCCAAAAAATATAAAAAATGTCCCATAACCCAAATGGCCAATTATGGATGTATTGAATTTTTTGATCTGGTTAGTTTTGGCACAAATTTGGGCTCAAACAAAGCTATGGATCAAAAGCTATGGCCTCTAGGATTTCGACCTATTTTTATACATCATTCTCCTCTGGTTGAAAATAACTTAGCTCCTACGAGTTGCTCTAATTGTACTACTACCATTAATTCTTATTAATATTATTCAGCTCCTATTCTATAATCCAAATTTGTTTTCATGTTATAATCTTTCCCAGTATACTAAATACCTATCATAACTTCCTTGCCTTGTGTTTACTATCTTATTATACATAATTTGAACTAACTTTTACTAAATAACTATCATAACTTCCTTGCCTTGTGTTTACTATCTTATTATACAGAACTTGAACCATCTTTTATTTCTTCTTCTTTGGTACCTGTTGCTACCAATCTAATTCTTCATCTTCTTCACCTTCAATTTATTCTTCATGGAAATCATATAAATTTGAAACATTAAATACTGGAGAGATATCAAATTTTTGTGGTAAACTCACCTCATACTTGCATTGTCATTGATTTTAATCATAATTTTATATGGTCCAATTTTATTTTACTTCAAATTTTTATATGTGTCTTTCTGGAATCTCTCTCTCCTTAAATAAACCATAAATAAATCTCATTCTTAAAATATATTTAACCTTCTCCTAACATCTATTGATGATTTATACTTCTCATTGCTTCATTACAATTTTCTTCTTACTTCTTCTTGTAACTATTATATATGTTATACATCATCACTAACTCATTTTACAATTGGTAATTGTAACAAATATAAAACACTCATAATACATCTCCCATAAACAATCTAAAATGCTATTTTTCATAGCAATTTGTTCATTGAGCTATTATTTACAAATTCAACAAATTGGTAAAGACAACTCCTATTGCTTGGGCTTCTCTCCAACTATACATCTCAACAAATTTCCCAAGCTCATGTTTACAACTTTTGTCTATCCATCTATTTGGATATAGTATGCACTACTGAATTGTAGCTTATTCACCATCTTCTTTCATAAATTCCTCCAAAATGACTTATAAATTTTATGTCCCTATTTGAAGTAATAGTTTTTGGAATACCATGCAATCTCACAATATCCTTAAAAACAATTATGCAACTCTAGTGGCATCATTAATTTTATTACATGAAATAAAATTATCCATCTTATAAAACCTATCTAAAACAACAAAAAATAAATCATTACCTCTTTGTTCATTTCATAATCCCAACACAAAATCCATACTCAAATATGTCCATGATTTTCTTAGAACTAGTAATGGTATGTATAGCTATGTATTTTGCGCATGTCATTTTACCACCTGACATATCCTACACCTTGAAACATATATTGTTGCATTTCTCTTCATACTTGGCCAAAAATACTTCTCCTCCACCAAAGCTATTGTCTTTATCTTAACAAAATGTCCAACCAAACCAACATTATTTAATTTTATTGTTATATTATCTCTAGGAGACCCGGAATAAATAATTGTTTTTCTTTAAATACATAACCATCCTATATAATATAATCTTCATAAATATTACTTGTATCACATATCAGTGGATTCCTCCATTACTCAACTATCTTGCCACAATCTGTGTCAGTATCATATACCTCTTTAATAAATTCAAATCCAACTATTTCATTCACCATAGTATTTATCAACCTCACTCACTTGCTCAATAAATCAACTACCTAATTCTATTTTCATGATTTATGCTTAAACACAAAAGTATAAACTTGTTAGAAAGATACCCACTTTACATACCTACTATTTAAATTCTTTTGAGTGTTCACATATGTCAAAATCTTATGATCAGTTAATAAAATAAACTCCTTAGGCACCAAACAACATATCCAATGTCTTAATGATCATATAATGACATTAAATTCAACATCATAGGTAAAATACTTTTTTCTTACCTTATTCAGTTTATCACTAAAATATGTTATTAGATTTCCTTCTTGACTCAACACAACACCAATTCCCACAAACAAAGCATCACAATCAACCTCAAATGCTTTTCTAAAATATGGTAATTTTAAAATAGAATTTTCTATCATTTTATTCTTCAACAACTTAAAGCTTTCTATTACTACCCTTGTCCATGTAAATTCTTTTCCTCTCATAAAATTTATTATTAGAGAAACAAACCTACTAAAATTCTTAATAAAATTTGTATAAAAATTTGCTAGACCATGTAAACTAATTACCTCTATGATGCTATTTTGGATAGGCCACTCAATAATTTCCTTCACTTTTTCTTAATCTATTCTTACACCATCTATTGAAATTACAAATATCAAAAATATCAAATTGTTCTACATAAACCTGTACTTCTTCAAATTCACATAGATATTATCTATTCTTAACAATTATAATACCATTCTCAAATCATTTAAGTGCTCATATTTATCCTTAATGAATATTAAAATATCATTAAAACAAACTACCACAAACTTACCACTATATTCTCATAGCACTGTGTTCATCACCCTCATAAATGTGTTGGGTGCATTAAATAACATGGATGACATAACTATACACTCATTTAAACCATTTTTATTTTTGATTCATCTCCTTCATGAATTTGAATTTAATAGTAACCACTCCTTAGATCAATCTTGGTAAAATACTTTACTCCTACAAAAAAATCCATCATATCTTCTAAATGAGGTATAACAAACCTGTACTTGATTGTAATTTTATTGATTGCTATACTATCCACACACATCCTCCAATCTCCATGTTTATTTGGAGTTATCAATGTTGGTGTTGCACATGGACTCATGATCTCCATTACTACATCTTGCCTCACCAATTTGGTAATCTGCATATTCAATTTTGCATGTTTTTTTGGACTCATCCTATAAACTGCTTGATTAGGTAGAGATGATATTGGAATCAAATCAATATGATTCTTAATATCTCTCTTTGGTGTTAATCTAATTGTTAACTCATCAGGTGTTATATATACATGTTATTTCAACACTACTTTTGTTTCTGTTGATATTTGCACCACTTATGTGTCTTCTTTCTTTATTACTAATGCATAGCAACATCCTATCATCTTCAGGTCTTTGATAAGTTATTTTTCAGTCAAAATGACTTCAACATGCCCTTATTATTTAATGGGTAACAAAACTACATTCATACCATATTTCCATAAACTATATGTGTTCTTTGATCCATCATGAACAATTTTTATATCAAACTACCATGGCCTTCCCAATAACACATGGCATGCATCCATTGGCATAATATAACACCATATTTTATCCTTAAATTTTTTTACTGATATAAAACTTGATTAAGCACCTTTTATTTTTTTTGTAAATTCATTCCATTTCTTAACCCATGAAATCCAATAAGGTTTAAGATGCTTTTCACACTACAAACCTAGTTTTTCAATCCTACTTTTAGAAACCATTTTTCAAACTTACCACTATCTATAATTACTTTGCATATCTTACCTCTCAAAGTACACCTTATTCAAAATATATTTGTTCTCATCCATGCGTTGCAACCTTCTTTATTCTACACATTCTTTCCTTGGATCAATCAGTGTTCTCATCATGAGATTTTCTGCAATATCCATTGTTGTAACTTTAGTACTTTGCTCTTCTATTTTATCTTTAATTAAATTCACTCTTGGGTGATCTTATTTAATCCATTAATTATATTGGTAGTTTGGAGACTCAAATTATCTATGAACTAATTCTCTACATTTTTAACAAATATAAGACCTATGTTGATTAGGAAACCATCCTCTACCACCACCATCGCTTCATCCTCTCTAAAATCCTCTTCTTCTTTATTGATATTGAAACCCTTATCTATTATATTCTTGTATTTTTATACCATGTGATTATTCTCTTCTAGTGGTATTAAACCCATCTTTATTTTCATTAAATTCGCCGCATCCCATTATTGGAGGGGATCATCCTCTTCTTGGCCCAGTAGATGTTCTTTTAAAATTTTGTCTATTTTATTATTCCTTTGACGTCAAAACTAAATGATAATTTTCCTTCATGCAAAGTATTATATACATGCTTAATTTATTTTGAATAGAAAACTTCAAACCATTTACATACCTTGTAACCATCTTCTCTTATGTATCATCATGCTCCATGCAAATGGAAAACTTGTAAAATGCATTTATATGTTCTTGTATAATATGGTCCTTCTATTTCAAATTTTGAAGTATTATGTATAGGGTTTGTCCATAATCCACAAGAAGAAATTTCTACCTCACCTTCTCCTCCATTTTTTTTCACGAGTTAATCTTCTCATTACCTCTTCTTTGTCTTTCCTTTTGCCGGTGATCCCACCAAATCATTGCATGACACTTCAATTTTGTGCATGAAAACATCACCTTCTTATCTACCCTCATAGTTTTCTATTTAAAAAATTTATCCATGTTATTCATCCAATATATTAACTCTTTTAGTTTTAAACTTCCTCCATTATATGGAAGGTC
The DNA here is from genome assembly GCA_037957365.1 of Torreya grandis. Lineage (NCBI taxonomy): Eukaryota > Viridiplantae > Streptophyta > Pinopsida > Cupressales > Taxaceae > Torreya > Torreya grandis. The sequence goes on along the minus strand of JARHVA010002736.1, from coordinate 1,563,993 downwards.
CACCTTGATTCCTTCATTTCTTCCTTCTAAAGCTCTAACCATTCTCACTTCCATTGATGGTAGTTATTCTTGTTTATTCTCTTGCAAAATTTCTTCTTCATGATCTATGTCATCTTCTACATCATATTTTTCTTTCCCTTGTCTTTGATTCACAAAGATCTTAGTTAATTATTTTACTTGCCTTTGCATTTCTTGCATAGTAAAATTCATCCAAGAAATTCTTTCTCTTCCTATCACCATCTCTTACATGTCCAATATTTGAACTTGATCTGATACCAAATGATGAACCCAAATATTCTAAAGACAATTAAAATTCCAATAGGATAAGATTCAAAAAAATAACTAGTATTGATTCATATTGAATAATTTAAATAATTAAAAACCATATATAACTAAGATTCAACACATAATTGGAGTTGACATATAAAATTTATAAGTCTAAAAATAAATAAAACTTGAATTGTTATTTTTAATAAGTTTTGCATGCAAGCATGCACAACTCTAAAAATATCCAAAAATAAACTAAACTCTAAAATTAACCTATTAGAAAAAAATCAAATGAAGTTCAAGTTTGGCTACAAAAATAGACAATTGATAAGTTTAGAAAATACTTTAAAATAAAATCAAACTATAATTTTAGGCCCTCATATGTTCATGTATGTCCTTCAAAAGGTATCTAAAATGTCCCATAACTGAAAGGGTAGGTTATAGATGCATTCAAATTTTTTATCCAATCAGTTTGGCTCGAATATGAGCTCAAACAGAGTTATAAATCAAAAGTTATGACCTCCATAAGTTTGGCTTCTTTTTCTTCATCACTTCTAGCCTCATCCAAATTTAGAACTAGGCTTATCTTTGACTAGGACACTAGTGCACAACTTGGAGCATTTATTTATATTCCACCATGTTAACATCATTGTAAAAATATAGTTAGTGTTGGGAAGATTTTTCATCAAATGTATACACATAATATTTTTCACTTTATCATTTACTAACACTTTCTATTGTAGAATCATATCGAGGCATCAATTTTCCATAGTGCACACCTTAAAGGGTACACTATAATGGGGTAGGAATGGCTCATGGTGCTTTTTGATAAATTTTGACATTATATCCTAATCACATCATTAATAATATCATTCTGATCTCTTTTAAGTGTATATCCATATAAATATTATGTATACCTCTTATCCTTATATGTTATATTCCCTAAATCCTATGTTATAGGCTTGGTAGATACAATATCCTTTGTGCCTTTATCCTTTCTATTATGTGTCAGCCAACTTGATAATGTCTTAAGTATGTTTTCTAAGAATTGTACTATATTGGCTTGGCCAATAATGTTTTATTCCAATTGACATATTTCAATTGAATTAGTCAGGCCGATATCATCAGCTTAAAGTCTATGTTTCAAATCAAGAATTGGATCAATGTATATAAGGGTCATATTTTATTCATATCATATCATATATCATGAATTTATTTTGATTTGTCTTATATTTATAACTTATGTACTATTATAGAGAGTTAATGACTTATAACTTTATCTTGAGGAGTATTATCTTTTAGTATGATTGAAGCTCAATAAGAGGAGTCATTGGGAGTTCCTAATTGAGGATAACTAGGTATTCATCTAACCATTTTGAGGTCTTTATCTTACAACATTATATTTAAAAACTCAACTTAACCTAAGGGGGATATCAAAGTGTCAATGGGTACACCCCAAGGTAAGTATTTTATCCCTACAGTCTTCATTTATTTACTTAATAGATTAGACATTGGTTGCTATTTTTTGGATGAATGTATACATATTCTTATTTAGGCCTTGCCTATGCCAAATAAGTTGGTAGTAATTTAGGATTCCTTCTACTCACTATAAATCTCTCTATGTTGTATAGAAACCCATTCGATTGACCATTACACCTTACTAATTTAGGACCATTCTAACCCAAGCTTTACTTTAGTTAGTACCCCCTTACATCCATATACTTTACTTACACATCTACAACTATAGTTTAAAACCATTAATCTTTGTTGAGGTCTAGTGAGAGCTACATCTTTGTGTTAAAGGCTTGGGCCTTGAAACCATTTCATCTTAAAATTTGAGTTTTATATTACCATATGATATATATAATAAATCCATTGGTCCTTATCCAATCATCTAGTCATTGTAGGCTCTATTTTATTGATCATATTTGACTCCTGGTCTTTTTAGAGAAAATTGATATTGTAGGTCATCTGAGCTCATGCATACATTTTGGGGAACCCAATGTCATTTATTATCTCACCTTTGGTTTTATTATTTTCATGTTTGTCCCCTAATCTTAGAAAAATCTTCCAAACAATCACCTTAATTATATCATCTAGTCTAATATAGTTTTTTGTCTATCTAAGAATAATACCAACTAGTGTGGTATTAAATTATATTTTTCCAAAGTTTATCAGTGTAATTTATATATTTATGTGTGTGTGTTTACAATTTTATTGACTAGCTAGATTAAATTTGACATGTTTAATTTTTTTATACGTTTTTAGCTTTATTAGCTAGCTCAATACCATTTCATTTCCCTGTTTAACTTCACTACATGCTATAAATATACCTGTTGATACATATCATTCTTTATATTTATATTTATTTTCCCCCTATAAGCTATGTTTTTGTAGTTTTAAAACTAAATAAGTTCTATTGTTCTAGGCCTAGGGGTTGCCACTTTTTATTGTACTATGTGTGAGGGGTATTACCCTGATATTATGTCATTAAACATAACTGAAAGGAATGCCAACAAGATTATTCCAAGCCCAAGATTTGAAGCCTTAACAAAAAAAACATCAAAAGAAGAGTTTTAAGAGTTACATATGTGATATGCAAAGACAAAGAAAATATCATGTAATATCCATAAAATAACTTCTACTGTTTCACTAAAATTTGTCTATTTCAAGAATAAAGAAAAATAAGGAAGAATGATAGGGATAAGTGATTAGAATGAACTCGAATTGGTTTGTGCACCATATCTAGACATTTTGAGCACTCCTCTTTGGCTGGGGAGGACTACCTGCAAGTAAGAAATCACTACCACAAAATGTTTATTAACAAATATTTGAGTGGGTTGTCAAGCTATACACTTGTTCTAGGAAGTGTCGAACTTCCTTAGAGATGGCAGTCCACTTTTGAGAGAAAAAAGAGTAATAAATAACTAAAAGAGAGGTAAAGAGAGGGTAAAAGAGAGAAATGTTTAACTTTATTTGCAACCTAAGTGTAGTAAAAAGTAACAGGGTGCAGGTGGTATGTTCTATTTGTATTTTGGAGGTTGTTTGGGCAGGTTATGGAATGGTTAATAAATCCACAGTTACCAACATTGGTAAGGAAGTGACCGATATCATTTATGCTACTAAGGTTGATGGGTGAAGGTGACTGATGTCAGTTAGGCTGCCAAAGTTGGTAGGGGAAATAATTGCCTATGAGCTTGCAGAAGGCTTTTCTGAGTCTAGGAAATGGTTTTGGTTAGGTCTGGGAGGTTGGAGAGAGTTATGTGAGAGAGAGAGTATGATTTAGACTAATTTAGTCAGAGGTTTGTTGTGTCAAGTCAAGGATAAATAATTAGATAAGATTTATAACTCCCTCATGGGGGTTTGGTTAGGAATGGGTAATGTAGTGAATAGTAGATGTAAAGTGATAGCAAAGTAACAACATAAAATACCTACAGAATAAGTGATATACTTAGTTTTAGTGATGACTAAATGAAAAAGGCCAGATGGATGGCTCATATCAGGTAGTCTGAACTGATGTCTTGAATAGAGAAAACAAGTGGGTGATGCTGGTCCTCAAGAGCTTGGTTCCTGATCTGGATTGACTTATGCAAGATAACAGTAAGCCAAGATGCCAAAAGTTGAATGCAAAGAGCTTGGATGCATACAAGAATAATTTTTCTTTATTTCTGATGACCTAAATATTAGGTTAGAATTTGGATTATATAACTGATGTTGATAATCCCATTGATGTCAGCCATGGATTGATTGATGTTGATGGCCTTAAAATAGGTAAAACTTACTATTTTTGGCCTATTTTCTATTTTTCCTGGTGCCAAGTGTGGCACCTATTAAAAAATAGTAAAAATAATGAGGTTAAGAAGGATGTAATTGGTTAGGAATTTAGTTTTGAGGTGAGAATAAGTCTTGGGTAGTTAGGGTGAAGGGAACAAATATTGAGGTGACTCATCAGGTAAGAATCAGTCTTAGGGCAAGGTGGCTAGATAAAGTGGCATAAGGGGTTTTTAATTAAATTAATTAAGTAGTTTAAATTAATTAAATGTGTGAGGGGTAAAAACATGGGTTAGGGAGGCTAATTATTATTATTGGAAATGGGCTTAAGGGGGTTTTGACACAGGGAGTTACGCATGTGTGTGTGACATAATTTTGGTGTTTACATTTTCCCCTTTTTATCTTGTAATTTATACTAACAAGTTACAAGACAAAAATAGGAGTTAGATGCACCAAGTATTGGATAAGGTATCCCCCTTCAAAAGAAGAATTGATAGAGGAGAAACTAGAATTGGGTATCAGTTTGATAAAAAGGTAATTGGGTGAGTGGAGGAGAAATTGGTATCACTTTGTGTGCATATACTACTATGAGCTATAGTTGACAAAGTTAGTGTTAGGCAAGGTTGATGAGGACTCAAATAGAAATAACCAAAGCACAACTTGTAAGTGGTAGTTGATAGGTTAAAACAATCAAAGTTGTAGCTCCAATAGTCAATGTGTCCCAAGTATCTGAGGTAGTAAGTGCCCTTAGAACATAAAAAAAGGTTGTAGGTGATAGGATGAGCTTGGTCACCATCCAAAAAACCTAATAGACATATGTGTGTATAATAGCCAACTATAGTAGAATAGCATAAGTGGTCAAGAGAAGCAACACAAGGTTGGTGTAAAAGGGTCATTGAGTGAGGAGATAGTCATGATCTCCAAGAAAAATCATCATGGGTGGAGATTTAAGTGATCTCTAAGGTCATTTGTTAGGGTTAGAGAGATTTATGTGATCTCCAAGTTGGTGGTCATGGTCAGGGAGATATATGTGATCTCTAAATTGCCCTAGTGATGGGTAGAGTCTAAAGAGTTTAGGCAATTGTGGGTTCATGGTGGAAACATTTAATTTAATGATTATAACATTAGTGACATCATTGATGTCAGTAGTAAATATTACCGAAATTAGTGGCTTAGGGAAAAATTGCTAATATCGATAGGCTTAAGTATCAACATTGATGGATTAGATCAAGGATCTCGACGTCGATGACTAACCAAACCTGACAAAAGGGGGTTTGGTGACCTACCAAACTCATTTGAAACATTTTATTAGATAAAAATAGATCTCTGACTATGATTGAGATGGTTGAGTTATGAGGAGACCTAATGGGTGGCATGCCACCATAAGAACCAACTATACCAACCCAGAGGAGATAGAGAGATGATGTAAGAGTTTCTGTGAGTGGATTTGAAACTTGATTTGGTTTTTATGATGTTGTAAGCTAATTTAGAGGTGGGGGAAAAGAAAATGGTAGTAGAGTGGTAGGAAATTGGGTAGGGTAGGTTTAGGGTAAGTTGGGAGGGTTTTGGGGTAATTTTTAGGTATAAATGTGAAATTTTGGGGATGGATCATTTGACCCTAAGGCCGAACTAGTCACCAACATTAACAAGGTCCATTGATTCAACCAATATGGCATCAATGTTGATAGGTTTATACTGGCATTAACTAACACCAAGCACTGATGTCGACATTAAAATCAACATTGATGACTGTAAAGAACCAAAATAATAGGAGAAATGGTCAATTTAGATCTTTAATAGAAGTAGTCAACTAGCTTAATGACTGAGCTAGCCTTAGAAGACCCCATGTCAATTGAGTGTTACCTACATAGCCCAATTTAGGGCCTCAGGCCAATGTAGTTCTCCTAGATCCTAGGGAAAAGATCTAAAGTATGATAAAAAGTGTGTTAAATGAAATAGATTAAAAAGGTAAGTTGAGATAGGTTATGAGACCTAGGGCTTAAAAGATAGGGCATAAGGTCAAAGGTTAGGGATACAGGCCATGAGGCCTAGAGTTGTGATAGGCAATTGGACCTAGGGTTAAGAGAGAGAAGCAGTGAAGCCTAGGGTAGAGAGAGAGGTAGTGAGGCCTAGGGTAGAGAGAAGAGAGTAGAGTAGATAGTTAGGTGGGTATATGGTTGAGCTAACCTCAGAACACCTTGTATCGATTGATTGTTACCTACATAACTTGGTTGAGGGTCTCACACCAATGTATTTCTCCAAAAGAGAAGGGAAAAAGGTGGTGGTAGGATATATTTGAAAGTATGTGACTTGAGTTTTGTGTGTATGGATGCAGGGGAGGATGGAGATGACATTATGGGATCATCTACCTGTTTCTATCGCTAATTCGCTTTCTACATTCAAAAGATGAATAAAGAAACTAAAGAAATGGACAAGGCTAGAAGTACCTGGATCAAGATTGCGCACCGTAATCCAGATGTTTGTGGGCACCCCTCTTTGGCTGTGGAGGAATGACACCTGCAAGGAAAAAGAAAACTTGGACAAGAAAATGTTAGATGGATAGGCAGTGGGTTGCCAAGCAAAAGCTTGTTCCCAGAAGTGTGAAAACTTCCTCAAGGGAGGTCAACCCACTGATAACAGATAGATAAAAGACTAAGGAAATACAAAATGCTAGAATATAGGAGTGATAAACAAATTAGAAATGAAAGAAAAGATCAATGATTACCTGAAAGGAGTTGTCGGGCTGATGACAGTTGCCGAGGTCGGGAATGTTGCCGGCGTCGGTTGCCTTGTTTGCCGACTTTGGTTATCCTGTCGACGTTGGTCGGGGAAGTAACCAGCGTCGGTCAGGGCAGTGGCCTGTAGTCGGGTTTCTAGACTGTGGATGGGTCTGGTTTTGTGAACAGGGTCGAGGCAGAGCTCAGAGATGAATTTGAATGGACTGGGGAATGGTCAGGTTCTGATTAGGTGCCCTGTACAGGGTCTTTGTTGGCAAGAGGGATGAGGGAGTTGTCGGGATCACACTAAAAGGATGAAAGAGTGAAAGGAAGGTGGATAGAGGACAGGGCCTGAGAAGGCTTTTCAGCCTCTCAGGGGGTAGGACAGAGGGAGTGGGAGACAGCAGATACCGACAACTGAACACTAAAGAACAGAAATGAAATGAAATAATAGACTATGCTTACCTTTTTGCTTGTTGAATGAAGAGTGGGAGAGCTATTGTTGAGACCATAGAAGAATTTGCAAGAGGAAATCTCTGCTCAAGAATCCCTGCACCTATTGCTGCTGTTGCACGAGGTCCAGAGGGAGAAGAAACGAATGCCAAAATGCCAAGAGAATTTTGTTTGCGAGCTCGAGGGGCCGGGGGGTTGGAATGGATGTAGAAAGGGGTCTTGAAGGCTGCCGACACTAGCATTATTGCCGACGTTGGCCGAAGTGTCGCCGACGTCGGTGGTGGCAGAATGGGGACAGAGACTAAAAATAGCCTCTGCCCATTCTTGCACGCCGCCGGGCGAGGTATTGTGGGAAGAACGGTCATGAGGATGCTTAAATGGGCGTGGGAGGAAGATAATGAGAAGATTTGGCATAATAAAGGCTAAGAGGAAGGTGGAGGGATCCAAGGGAGGATCCAAGGTGGCAAGGGTGAGGTGGAAAGGGGGCCACCTAATTGAAATATTTAAGTTATTTTAATCAAATGAGTGGAGGGGACTAAGGCCAAGGGTTAGGATATGGGTTTGAGGTGGACAAGGGGGAGAACCAAGGTGCAGACACATTTTTGGTGTCTACATTTGCCCCTTTTTTCTTGTTGGTTGTTCTTGATGAACTGCAAGACAAAAATAGGAGTTGGTTGCCCTAGAAAAAGAATGAGGTGTTCCCCCCTCAAAGCGATAGTCGAGAGAAGGGAACTGGAGATCGAATGTCAATTTGACAGAGAGATGGATAGAAGAGCTGTGAGGAAGAACGCTGCAATAGTCATGATTGCGCGTATGCCACTTCACGGGATGGTCGGGTCAAATTGTCGCATGTCGAGGGTCAAGGAGTGCCAAAATTAAAGTAACTGGGCCCCAGCATTTAGTCGTCTGCTAATTGGGTTACTTAATCTAAGCTGAATCTCCAAATGGTCGTCGTGTTCCAGGTATCCCAAGCTCAGGAAGTGCTCCTAGAAACATGAAAATGCCACAAGTAGTAGGGATCAACTGGCTTGCGATCCTATACTTGTGAAGGGTCAAAAATAGTCTGCGGACAATTCTGCTAACCAACCGTGAGGTAGCACACATGCAAAAACAACCAAAGCAACATTGGCTTGGAAGTAGTCGAAGGTTGAAGGAGATATGGATGATCTCCAATGGTCATTGGTCAAGGGGATGGATGGACGAAAGGATGTGGCCGAGCTAACCTCAGAAAATGTCATGTGATCTGAGTGCTGCCTACATAGCCCTTGTGTGAAGGGCCTCATGCTAATGTAGTTCTCCCTAAAAGGGAGGAATGGTCAAAGAAAAAGATTGTTCTTGGTCAAAGAAAATGATTGGTCTTGGTCAAATAAAATGATTGGTCTTGGTCAAAGAAAATGATTGGTCTTGGTCAAAGTTGGTGGAGTTGGTCATAGTCAAGGTCAAGGTCGCAGAAGAGAAGGTTTGTCCATCAAAGAGACGAACAAATGTGGGTGGTCGAGCTAACCTCAGAGGGTGTGTTATCTGAGTGCTACCTACATAGCCCTGGTTATAGGGCCTCAGACCAATGTATTTCGAACGAATTGAGAAGATTGGTCGATGATTGGATGTGGTCAAGTGTCGAAATGATGAGGGTAAGATGAGGATAAGATGATGCTACAGATGGTGTATTCTGTAGAATTGGTCGAGAGTCTTTCATCCCTAGCAAGTTTCCATAGTCGTGATGGATGTATGCTAAAAATGAATGGAGGTCTATTTATGCTTCAGCAAGTATTAGTTTATGCTTAACATAAATTGGGTCTGGTCGATAGTTTCCATGTGTACTGGTGTCCATGGAAACTATGTGAAATGGACGAGGATGATGTCTGATGCTATGAAGATGAAAAATAGCTTGGTTTGAGTTGAGTTAACAATTGATGTGACCAAAGTGTATAGAAAAGGTGAAAGGCAAATCGCTCTTTCATTGACAAGGACCAAAAAGGGAGCATAGATAGGGGTTATTAGAACAAAATCCCCGTTCATGCATTACGTCGTTGACCAGTGTTGTGTTAGAGCGATAATCGAATCACTTTGACATTAAAGTGAGCTCGAAGTCCCTTGAGCAGGTAATAGGAGGAGGATAGGGTAACCCAGTTTAAGAGCAGGAATAACCTTGCCCCTTTTTATAGGAGACCCTGAGACAACTATAAGCCAAGTCCATGACTCTTTTTTTTTTTTTTTTTTGAGGTGCAGACTGATCGATGCGGGAAGTCTACATAGAGATGTCATTTGATTTATGGTCACGTTGTGAAGCTGATCAATGCGGGAAGCTTCTAAGAAAGGTTGCTGTTTGTAGCAAGATTTAGTCATAGCCATCCTTCGAGGGAGTGGTCTATATTTTTGCTTTATATAATGTTTGAATAGCTGTCCTTCGAGGGATCAATCTATTAGATACAGCAATGATAGTACAGTTGTCCTTCGAGGGAGCAATCTGTCCTTTTGATTTGATTTTGTGACCTTGGATTATGTTTTGACATCTTGATTTTTTTTTTTTTGGTCATGGACAAGACTGTAGAAGTTCAAGGACGCCCTTTTATTAGGACAAAGCATCCATGCATCATAAAAGGGTTGTAGAGGACTTGTTAAAGGGGAATAGGGTTGAGAGGAGTGAGGATTAAGAGGACGAGGACTGCTCAAGGGACGAGCTCAAGTTACATGTCAAGTAGACGAGTACTCGACTAACAGAAGAATGGTCGAAGATGCAATGCATTAAGAGGCTCAGGTTCTGGCCGTTCGTCAAGGGAGGACAGACGATAAATCCCTGACCCATACTTGTGCGTGATGATAAAAGGTCCAAGCCAATTAGGGGCAAATTTGCCTCATTTACTTTGCTCCATATTGGTCACGCGCTGATTCTCTTTGAGGACGAGGTCTCCGATTTTGAAATCTCATTCTCGCAGATTTTTGTCATAGGCTCGCTTGATGCAATTTTGATAGACATGGAGATGATTGAGGGCAGCAAGACAGCGCTCGTTGAGTAACTCAAGTTGAGCTAAGTGATCTTGATGAAAGTCGTCATTGGAAAGAATGTCATGCAGGGAGATGCAGAGAGACGGGATCTGTACTTCAAGAGGTAAGACAACCTCTGTTCCATACACGAGAGAGAAAGGAGTAGCACCCGTAGAGGTTTGGATGCTAGTGCGGTAGGCCCACAAAGTGAAGAGAATATGAATGTGCCAATCCCTTCCTGTTTCATTGACCACCTTCATGAGAATTTTAGTCAAAATTTTGTTGGAAGCCTCAGCCTGCCCATTTGCTTGTGGGTAGTAAGGCAAAGAAAAGCTGAGTTTGATGCCAAATGAATCGCATAGTTTTTGGACAGTCTTGTTTTTGAAGGACTTGCCGTTGTCGGTGATGATTTTGTGAGGGACACCGAAATGACAGATGATGTGGCTACTGATGAAGTCGACAAGGAGAAGGCGCTGAAGCTCCTCTTTGACAAGGAGCGCAGCGTGAGGATGCATCTTTCGAAGCTTTTGCCTAACAGGCTTAGCCTCTAGTTTGGTGATAATGTTATGGGTAGCGATGGTGGGGTCGATGCCAGGCATGTCACTGTAAGTCCAGGCAAAGGCCTTGCTATGGTCGGAAAGGAACTGGGTATAGTCAAGCTGCTCCTGAGTGTCTAAAGATTGGCCGATCTTTAAGACGTGAGGAACATCAGAAGAAGGGAGGTTAATGTCAATGGTTGATTCATTTAACATAACCTGGGTCTCAGAAGGGAGGGAACGCTGGATGAAAGAGTCATCGGCACCCATGTAGGAAAGGATGGCATCATCGTCAATGTAGTGGACAGTGTGAATGGTTGCCGACTCATCCTCTATCATGTTAGGAAAGATGAGAGGGAGAGACCTGGACACCCCATTGAGCTGATAGGTCAGGGGTTCCAGGCGGATGGTGTTTATGGAAAAAAAAACTAGGAGGGATGGAAACCACCGACTCCATAGGTGACGAAGGAGAGATGGGTGAGTTTGGAGGAGATTGGTCAATTGTTGGCTCGAGACAAAGGTCAGAAGGAGCCTGAGTGGGGTCATGATATCCCAGGCCATACCGTTTCTTGGCATCATCATCATTGAGTGGCTCGATGGGCTGATGGGAGCCCTGCTCATAACGTTTGAAACCAAAACCCTTCCATGCACACCTGTAAAGGTACGTGTGTGCGAAGGCGGGGTTGCCAAGAAACGAGAAATCTGATGTGAAAGGGTGGGGTGAAGAGAGGGAATTGTCGTTGGTAGGAGCTTGATTGAGCCCCCCATAGACAAAGTTGGTTTGGAGGTGAGGAGGACCATAAGGCACGACCATCCCGATTTGATGGTCGTAATTAGGACTGAGATGAAGGCGTCCATACTCTTGTAGAGTTTGGAACATGTCTAGGGTCAACAAGTAATATTCCCCAAGTGATAGTCGTTGGAAGATGTCTTCCATGGGGTCTTTGGTCGGTGCTTGAAGAGGAGGGGTGAGGGCAACCGCTGATTGCGAACTGGTCGAAGCTTCTACAGATGGAGGCGGTGCCAGAGTTGATGGCTTGATGGGAATGAGGACATCGTTGGGACGGTAGGTTGTGTTGCAAGTCTTGAAGGGTGAAGGGTCAGTGGGAATAGTGTGGACTTGCCCGTCATGCTCAAACTTCACACAACGGTGCAGGGTAGAGGGGACACAGGCCATGGCACGGATCCAAGGTCAGCCCAGTAAGATGTTGTATTGAAACTCTCCTTCGATGATATAGAAGAGCTCCAGGACTGTGCGTGGACCAATGCGAATGTGAAGGATGACTGTGCCGATGGTCGTGGCGGTGGTGTCGTTGAAAGAGTGTAAGATCGCATCAGTTTTGGAGATGCAATTCTTGGGAAGAGCCAACTGATCAAAGGCATGGGTAGAGATTATGTTGATGCTAGCACTGCCGTTGATCATAATGCATTTAATGCATGTCCGATCAACATAGGCAGTGATGAAGAGGGTGGCGTCCTGATCTTCTGTGTTAGATGTGGGAATCTCAGAATCGCTAAATGTGATGAAGGCGACAGGAGATAAAGAATGGACGAGGGCAACGAGTGGTTGGGGGTCCTCGGGTTGGACCTCCATTGCCTACAAGGCTTAGATGAGGGCTTGACGGTGCTGAGGTGAGGTTTGGATAAGGTCATAAAGAGACATCTTTACAGGCTTCTGGTGAAGCTGCTTCAACATGGAGTCGTGAATTGGCCTAGAAAAAGAAGACGAAGAAGGCTGGGACGCGCCAAGGTATAGAAATTTTAGGCTTGGGCGCAAGAGGTGGCTTGACAAAGGGATAGGTCCAAGGAATGGCGGCTTTTTCTTTCGGCTTGTCCTTTTACGACCTAGTGGTTATACGGATAGCATTGATTTCGAAAATAGGAGGTGAAGAAGGGGTCATGTCTTGTTAGTGAGATGTTGACGTGGTTGAAGAGGTCGGATGAGAGTGGGCTGGGGTCTGGTCAAGAGTGTCCTCAAGGAGAAGAGTGTCCTTCTCCATATAGCAGTGGATGACAGCTTTGAGGGCACAACAAGTCTCGGTATCGTGTCCTGGTGTACGATGATATAAGCAAATTTTCGTGTCGTCGAACCAGGAGGGCTTGGACCCGAGAGGTTGGAAAGGCTTGATGGGTGGAAGGGTTATGTTGGAAGTCTATAGAAGTCGATGCAATATCAACGAGTATGAGCCTACTAGAGGGTCTGTGCTATTTGATATGTGCGAGGTCGGTGACTTTTGCTTAGGCGAATTTGGAAGAGGTTTTCGTACCACCTTATGGGTTGATGGTGCGGTGACAAGCAAAGACAGCCCTTTCTTGGTGATTGGTACCACCTTTTTGGGAGATGGACGGCTGGAGGTAGGTAGAGGAAGCAAAGGAGGCAATGAGTTTTGATTGGAGGCCGAAGTGGGAAGGTTTCTAGCCAGGGTTGAAGGATGGGGGCCCAAAATGGATGGCAATGGTGACGGGGCAGGAGGCGTTCGCGTCGGCAGTCTGGGAGTCTTCTTTGACTTGGTTGGAAGACTACTACTGGTCAAGGCCTGGTCTAGGTCCACCTTCACTTGCGGGTGAGTGAGGGTGGAGATAGGATGAATGCCAAGTGACTTGATAGGCTTAGACGAGAGAGCTGCAGGTTTTGGTTTTAACGGGTTTGGTTGAGGTTTGAGAGTCTGGTCCTTGTCAAGAGTCTGAAGAGATTCTGCCTTGAGAGGATTAACAACATGTGATGAGAGGGCACGGGTATGTTGAAGGGCTTTAAGACGCTCCCACAACACCTGAGGCATCACTTTCCTAGGAGGGAGAAGTTTGATTTTCTCCACTAACCAGGAAAATGGCTGAGAAGAAGATGTTGATGGTTGCGGGGTTGAAGACGAGATGGGTGTAGCAGTCTTAGATGCATGGTATGGTGAAGACAAGACAGATTTAGACAGAGATGAAGGGGGTACAAGTTCTTCCCTGGGTGGAGAAGAATCCAAAAAGTGAGGCTCCTCAAGCGGGTAAAGGGCAGGGATGATGGTGCCCTCCACTTGCGGTTGAGGAGTAGGAAGGGTCAGGTCCTCCATAGGCAGCAGAAATGAGGATGGCAAGACCAGTGGTGCTGGTAAAGCCGAGGCGTCCTCCAAGATGAGAGAGGTCGATGGAGAACTAGCCGGGGAAAGAGGTTCGTCCAGATGTGATGGACTGATTGATGGATTAACCTCTTGAGGTTGATTGGGGATGAAAGGCGAGACCGTATTGACTGTTCGAATGTTGTGTTCATGATTGTCATCAATTAAGGTCCAGACATTGTTTTGAGTTGGCAGATGATTAGGGAATGGCTGTTTGAAGATGTCAATGGCCTGATTAGGGGGCGGATTGGGATTATCTAAGATGAGGTCCCCCTTTTCAAGCATGTCTTGGATTATGTTCTTAAAAGTCTTGCAGTTTTCCATGTCATGTCCCTTAACACGGTGGAAGCTACAGAAGTCTTGTTCCCTATACCACGCAGGGATGGCATGTGAGGGATCAAATTGTGGAGGAGGTCAGGCTTGAGGGAGATTGAGGACCCCCTGCTTAACAAGCTTTTCCAGCATAGACGCGTATGATTCTCTGAGAGGAGTATACCATCATTGTATGTATCTCTGCTGGAATTGGCGAGTGGCGCTCTGAGACGTGGATGGCTCAGGCTGATTGGTTGAAGAAGATGAAGGTCTAACAACCACGACATTAGATGAAGCCTTGGATTTAGAATTGGATGATGATGGCTTAACAGAAGAAGAGTCATTGGTCTTAGAGCTGGGATTCTTGCTCTGCAACTTGACTTTATTCTCCTCGATGGCACGCAACTCAAGTTTGCGGGCCATCGTGAAGGCTTCGTCGAAGGTGCGGAAGGTTTGAACCCTCAGGGTGGAAGAAATATGTCTGGCACAGGCTTGGGAGAAGAGTTCAATAAGCTCAGCCTGGGGTAAGGAAAAGGAGAGTTGATTGATGAGGCCTCTCCAGCGAGCAACGAAGTCAGCTATGGACTCGTCCTCGAATTGCCGGATAGAATAGAGGTCCGTGATCGAGACCTTCTTGGTTATGTTGATGGAAAAGTGATCGAAGAAGAGCTGGGCCAATTGTGTGAATGAGAAGAGGGAATGGCTGGGAAGGGGGCTATACCAGTCGAGCGCAGCACCCGAGAGAGACATAGGAAACATGCGTAAGAGCAACGCATTGTCATGAGCAATGAGGTAACAGGCATGTCTGAATGCCCGCAAGTGTTGATGTGGGTCTTCCTTGCTTTGAAAGCGAGAAAACTTCGAAAGCTCCCACTAGCTAGGATATGGTCTGATTAGGATAGAAGGATGAATGGGCTCGTTGTAGATCTGCTCGTATGAGAGAGCACTGCGTGAGCCAGAAACAGAGGTCTCTAGACTGGTCATCTTGTTCATCAGCATCTTGATGATATCTGCCAACGGATTGACGGGTGGCGCGCCCCCTAAGTTGTAGGGCACTTGGAAGAGGCTAGGGGAGGCATACGACGTAGTTGGTTGCCCCTGTAAAGGTGCAACATAGGGATAACTAGTCATGGGGATAGATGAAGAGGCTAAAAGTGGTTGGGTAGAAGGCATAGCTAGGCCCGATGTTACCATGAGAGGTTGGATTGTGGTAACAGGGACCAAGGGATAAGAAGCCACCCTGGTGTTGATAGGGGCCAAGGTAGGCGGAATAGAGACGACAAGGTTTTGAAAAGGAGTGGATAGCGGTTGAGCGGGTTGATGTTGATAGGGGGTCGAAACCCAGGTGGTAGTGGGCCCAAAGATAGAGGGAGAAGCCACACCTAGAGGATTGGTCAAAGTTTGGTCAGCAGTCGAAGCGATGGCTTGAGTGTCCAAGGGTTAAACTATGGATGCCGTCGATACAGCCGTAGTCGCGGCAAGAGAGGTTGGCATTCCGTAGATTGGATTGCCCAAGGAGTCTCGCGTTCGGCTATGCGTGAGATAGTGTTTCAAGGCCTTGACGTTGAGGTCCAAGAATCATTCAAAATCTTGGTCCCCTTCTTGGACAATAGGAGTCTGCGGTGGGGTTGGACGAACAGGGGTTCTTTCGGTCTCCGAGTTGAACTCCATTGTAGGCTTGGTCACAGACGGGGTAGACGGAAGTGGTTGACGGCTAGCATGGTTGACAAGAGCCTTGGCTTGGCTACGAGTCAAAACCATGCAAGGCAAAGAAGGTTTAGGTTTCAAAAATTGTGTTTTTCTGTTTCAAAAAACTGGGATGGAGTTTTTGACAGAGAAGGGATAGGTTTTAGGCTGCTAGTTTTGAAAAAAAAGGAAAAAGGATAGAGACTGATGTCGGTTGAGAAACTGATGTCGGCAAGAAATATGGCCGACGTCGATCAGATAACCGATGCCAGTAAGATAGAAAAGTCGACGTCAGTTGCAGAACCGATGCCGGGGACTGTGTTTTCCAGAGAACTGAAAGATTTTAAGATTCTTGGAAAAACAAGGAAGAAAGCGTCCTCACTCACTCAAACAAACAGATGAGAAGAAAAAAACTGAGAGAGACAGACAAGCCTAAGCGATAAATCCTAGGAATTAACCTTAGAATCTTGTGGCTTATGCCTTAGATGAATGTTTGGGGAGATTGGCTGTAAGAAGGGTCCTAGAAGAGGCAAGCTAGAGCTGGTTTTGGGTCTTGTTTTAGGTGCTCAAAAATCTGTGTTAGGTCTGGTACGTGGCCTGGTGCTAAGGAGCAAGCTCCCCTCACTTCATGATTCCAGTGGTTAGCTGGTCTCGCTTAGCCAAGATATACCTCGCCTAGAGTTTATCCTCCGCCAGAGAATGGAGTGGGCTTCCCCCTTGGTGATGAAATCCAAGTAGGGTCATCGGGACGGGTAAGGTATCCACTGGGGGATGAAATCCCAGTCGGGCCTTGTCTCAAGTAAGTTTTATGTTTGTTTTAGTGCATGTGGTTTGGTAGTGTAACATCAAGTGTCTATGATTTATTCAATATGCGGATTTAAGTTACTAGATGTGGACTAATGCAAGCACAAGCAGAAATGAAAGTGCGATACGTTTTAAGCCCAAGTCAAAATGTGATATTTGTTATGAAAACAAGTTTGAGAAAGGGTTTGAGAGTATGATGTTTAGACTAGTCTAGAAATGCAAGGAAGAAAGATTCATTTTAGTCCTGCTTATAGTGTCATTTGGAATAGAAGAAAGAGAAAAGAAGGAAGGAGCCTAAATGCACCTAAATGAATGAAAGGAAGAGGAACCCGAGGAAGAACCTAAGGGTCCCACCGGGCGTGCCAGAATGTTTCTATCGCTAATTCGCTTTCTACATTCAAAAGATGAATAAAGAAACTAAAGAAATGGACAAGGCTAGAAGTACCTGGATAAAGATTGTGCACCATAATCTAGACGTTTGTGGGCACCCCTCTTTGGCTGTGGAGGAATGACACCTGCAAGGAAAAAGAAAACTTGGACAAGAAAATGTTAGATGGATAGGCAGTGGGTTGCCAAGCAAAAGCTTGTTCACGGAAGTGTGAAAACTTCCTCAAGGGAGGTCAACCCACTGATAACAGACAGATAAAAGACTAAGGAAATACAGAATGCCAGAATATAGGAGTGATAAACAAATTAGAAATGAAAGAAAAGATCAATGATTACCTGAAAGGAGTTGTCGGGCTGATGACAGTTGCCGAGGTCAGGAATGTTGCCGGCGTCGGTTGCCTTGTCTGCCGACTTCGGTTATCCTGCCCACGTCGGTCGGGGAAGTAACCGGCGTCGGTCGGGGCAGTGGCCTGTAGTCGAGTTTCTGGACTGTGGATGGGTCTGGTTTTGTGAACAGGGTCGAGGCAGAGCTCAGAGATGAATTTGAATGGACTGGGGAATGGTCAGGTTCTGATTAGGTTCCCTGTACAGGGTCTTTGTTGGCAAGAGGGATGAGGGAGTTGTCGGGATCACACTGAAAGGATGAAAGAGTGAAAGAAAGGTGGACAGAGGACAGGGCCTGAGAAGGCTTTCCAGCCTCTCAGGGGGTAGGACAGAGGGAGTGGGAGACAGCAGATACCGACAACTGAACACTAAAGAATAGAAATGAAATGAAATAATAGACTGTGCTTACCTTTTTACTTGCTGAATGAAGAGTGGGAGAGCTGTTGTTGAGACCACAGAAGACTTTGCAAGAGGAAATCTCTGCTTAAGAATCCCTGCACCTGTTGCTGCTGTTGCACGAGGTCCAGAGGGAGAAGAAACGAATGCCAAAATGCCAAGAGAATTTTGTTTGCGAGCTCGAGGGGCCGGGGGGTTGGAATGGATGCAGAAAGGGGTCTTGAAGGCTGCCGACGCTGGCATTATCACCGACGTCGGCCGAAGTGTCGCCGACATCAGCAGTGGCAGAATGGGGACAGAGACTAAAAATAGCCTCTGCCCATTCTTGCACGCCGCTGGGCGAGGGATTGTGGGAAGAACGGTCATGAGGATGCTTAAATGGGCATGGGAGGAAGATAATGAGAAGATTTGGCATAATAAAGGCTAAGAGGAAGGTGGAGGGATCCAAGGGAGGATCCAAGGTGGTAAGGGTGAGGTGGAAAGGGGGCCACCTAATTGAAATATTTAAGTTATTTTAATCAAATGAGTGGAGGGGACTAAGGCCAAGGGTTAGGATATGGGTTTGAGGTGGACAAGGGGGAGAACCAAGGTGCAAACACATTTGTGGTGTCTACACTACCAAGGCATCCAATGTAGATGAGGAGGGATGTCACCCTAGATGAGTGGGAACATATGGCAGCTATCGGGTTAGGAGGATTATTATGATATTATCAAGTCATACGAGATGTGAGCCTTATGATAACATTGATGGAGAGGTGGGATCATACCACCAACACCTTCCATCTACTGACTAGAGAGTTGATAGTGACTCAAGAGGATGTATATAGGATATTGAAGTTGCCACTCCAGGGTGAGGAGCTCTTCACATGCTTGAGAGAGGAACATGACATGCACATGGTGGCATTATATGGTGAGCATGTTAGTGAGGTGACCTATCATTCAATGAGTTTTGCCTACGAGGCACTATATATGGTAAATGAGGAGCAACATCAATTGAGCATCTTGATGATGATCAGGATCATAGTGTACGCATTACTAGATGTAGACGGTGGCAAATTTATGATTACATTTATGGGTGTTCTGGCACATATGGTTGAGTAGTGGACTATTTTTACATGAGGTCCAATGTTTTTGGCCCAATTATATAGAGAGTTGTGGGGTTTGAGACTGTGATGGCTATACAATTTATGTGTTGACCAATTACTACACTATTGGGCATATGAGCATATCATAGTGACATAACCATTGGGGGTACCTACCATGATTCCAGTCAGCTTTAGGGTTAGTTTCAGATGGTGGAGAGAGGGCATGGCATAAACTTGAGTGGATGGAATAGTGCATGATATTGTATATTATAGGTGTATGATTGAGGGTTTGATCCCTATAGATATTTTTTGGAGACCCTACCTAACATACCACATATTTAGGGGATAGGAAAAATAACTTCTTAACTTACAGAGCTCATTATGGGTTAGAGGGAGATGAACCCGTGAGCTGGAGATGGTACCTATGGCATGGGTTAGGAGGTAGTTTATTCTATTATAAGATGTACTACCTACCTTCCCTCAGTATAGGAGGGATGACATACAAGAACCCTTGTTATTGCTTTTGGAGATAGATGGGCCAGATTTTAAGGAGCTATTAGTAGGGCTAAGTGTTGGAGATCTAGGGTGCAAAGTGGCATATATAGCTCAGTGGATAGGTTTACATCCCATGGTGGAGGTTAAAAGGCCACTACCAGATTTGCAAGGGTTGGTGAGAGAGAGGGATGCAACTGTATAGACACGGGATGTAATAGTGCATGCTAGAGATATAACACAAGCACAAGTGTTAGCCTTATAAGGGTAGGTGGTGATGTTGTAGGGCTAGGTTGGGGCACTAGAGGGCCATGTTGTAGCACTACAGGGCTAGGTCAGGGTGTTAAAGGATCAGGTGATTATAGTGACAGTGAAGAGGGATAGTATGAGAGTATCAGGTCAGGTTGCTCCTCCTCTTCCTCCATTATAGGGACCAGTACAGGTTAGGCCATTATCAAGTGCTATAGGACCATGATAGACTATATCTCTAGTGAGATATAGTACTACCCTTGATGAGATTGCCTATTACAAGAGGGACATCAAGGATTTTTCATAAATTTAGAGGTACTCTGAGTTTAGAGAGTAGGAGATATCAGTGACACAGACCATGACTTATAGCTCACATAGATGCAAATGAGTAGAGAGTGGTGATGACACTGCTTCTTCACAACCACATGGAGAGCCTCATGGACTTTGAGTGCCATATTTATTTTTTGTTACACACACACACACACACACACACACACACACACACACACACACACACACACACACAATGATTTTGAGATGCATTTATTGTGATTATGATGATGATATAGATGATAATTTTATGCTATGTTAATTTGATGTTAATGTTGAGCATGTTAGCTGAGGTATAGTAGCATTTTCCATATGTGTGATGGTATATGCATAGTTGGTTGGTTAGCTTCATCTTAGCATTTTTCTATATTTGTGATAGTGTATACTTAAAATGAATGGGTTGGTTATGTTATTTTATTTCAGCATTTTTCCATATTTGTGATGGTATATGTGTAAAATAAATGGAGTAAGCTTTGATAGTGTTGGCATGACATTGTTCATCTCAATACAGATATCGACATGTGATTTGGATGGGAAAATAAAGAGTCAGAATTCTCATGCACTAGAAAAGACCATAATCATAACATAAATAGGCTCAAGAATATCAGCCTCTTTCATGCCTTACATCATTGGACCATTGTGTTTGTTAGAGAAGCATCATGTTCATCTTATGCTAAGTGAGCTTCACAGTCCCTTGAAAGAGTATGAGGGAAAAAGGGTAAAATGAGGGAAATTGTTTAGTAGCATAACCTATTAAGTGGGGATGATATGTCCCTGTTGTGGGTGACCCGAGAGCTACTATAGGCAAGTCCATGACTTAAAGAATTTTTGTGTGTGTGTAAGCTGATCAATATGGGAAGCCAATAATGGTATATTATATGTGTTAAGGTCATATAAAGCTGATCAATATGATAAACTTTTTATTTGTATTTCCCTTTAAGAACAAAGCTTAGCTTAGCCATCCTTCAAGGGAGTGGTCTAAGTATTTGTTTTTAAGTTTAAATAGTTGTCTTTCAAGTGAGCCATCTATTGATAGTAGCAAAGAGAAGTTACTTAGTTGTCCTTCAAGGGAGCAGTCTATGTTGAGAATCATAACCTGAGAGTTTATACTTTGTCACATATCCCATTTTTTTTTCTTTTAGTCATGGAAAAGACTATAGAGGCTTAAGAGGTTTCCACTTAGAGGGCAAAACCATAACACTTTGGAAGTTAACTAAGTGTGTAGGAGTAAGGGTGAAGAGGAAGGGATATGAATGTAATAGGGATGCTTAAGGGACAAGCTCAAGTTAAACATGAGGTAAAGTGATGGTTGGTTAACAAAATAATGGTCAGAGGTATAAGGCATTTAAAGGCTCAGGTTCTGGCCTTCCTTTGAGAGAAGACAAGTGATAAGTTCTTGAACCATACATGTGAGTTATGATATAAGGTCCAAGCCAATTAGGAGCAAACTTACCCCATTTTATTTTCTCCATGTTCGTCACATGTTGATTTTATTTTAAGATGAGATATCCAATATTGAAATCTTACTCTTTGAGGTTTTTTTTATAAGCAAGTTTGATATGCTCTTGATAGATT
Organism: Torreya grandis; assembly: GCA_037957365.1. Taxonomy (NCBI): domain Eukaryota; kingdom Viridiplantae; phylum Streptophyta; class Pinopsida; order Cupressales; family Taxaceae; genus Torreya; species Torreya grandis. The sequence goes on along the minus strand of JARHVA010002736.1, from coordinate 1,542,460 downwards.
TGGAGGTGGTTGAGGGCTATGAGATGATGCTCATTAAGAAATTTGATTTGAGCCAAACATTCTTGGCAAAATTCATCATTAGTAAGTATGTCTCTTAGAGAAATACGAAGAGAAGGAATATGGAACTTAAGAGGCAAAACAACCTCCATCCCATAGACCAAGGAAAAATGGGTTTCACCGGTAGTGGTTCAAATGCTAATGTAACAAGCCTATAAAGCAAAGGGAATGTGTGTGTGCCAATCCTTACCCATATCATTGACTATCTTCATGAGAATTTTGGTCAATGTTTTCTTAGCAATTTCTACCTGTCCATTTGCTTTTGGATAGTATGGCAATGAGAAGCTTAATTTGATTCCAAATGTATCACAAAGACTTTGAACAGTCTTATTTTTGAAGGATTCACCATTATCTATTATAATTTTATGTGGAACATGAAAATGACAGATGATGTGATGGTTGATAAAGTCAACAATTTTGTCAACTTTATTAGAGATGTGAGGAATAGACTCAACCCACTTGGTGAATTATTTAGTGGCAGTAATGACAGAGGGATGAATGAGGGTTAATCTCCCTAATTAAATCCAAGTCCCATTGGGAGAAGGCCCAAAATTCTTTGGTGACTTGTAAGGCATGACTTAGAACGTGAAGGAGATTAGAGTTTTTTTGACATTTGACGCAACATCGATTGTAATCAACACAGTCTTGATGGAGCATTGGCCAATAATAGCCAAGTTGAAGGATATGCTTGGCAACTATGTGACCATTGAAATGTCCATCATAAATCCCATCATGGACTTCTTTAATAGTGAAGGGAGTCTTAGTACTAGTGAGGCATCTAAGAAGGAGACAATGAAAACCTCACTTGTAGAGAAGTCCCCCTAGCATAGTGTAATGAGTGGCACATTTTATGAAGGCATGTTTCCCATTATTGGAGAGATCAAAAGGGGTAATAGAAAAGGAGAGGTAATCCATGAGTTATTTTTACCATAATTCATATGGGTTAGAGGTTACATTTTTTATAAAGATGATGTCAGTTGATACATACGAGGGTAATGTTAAGCGATGAATGGTGACATATTTTTGAGGAAGAGGATGAAGAGGGTATGTGTGAAGCAAGTGAAGCCATTGTGTCAGCAAAATTATTTGTAGATCGAAGAATAGTTTGTAAAAGATAAGAATCAAATGATCTCAAGAGCATATCTACACGATGTTTATACTATTACAATTTTATTTTTTGCATGGGTAAGAACCATTAACTTGATTAACCACTAGCTAAGAATCATCAAAAATGGTTATGGATTTGATACCCAAAAAGAGAGTTGTTTGAAATCCTAAGATCAAGACCTCATATTTAACCATATTAGTAGTGAATTCAAAATCTAATTTAAATGAAAAAGGAATAGGCTCACCATCTAGAGGAATGAGAATGACCCCTGTATCCCCACCATGTTGATATTTAGACCCATTAAAGAACATCATCATTTGATAGGAGATGTCATTGATAGAAAGTGTTGTGATGGATTCATCAGGGAATTTGAGGTTTGAAGGTTGATTTTTAGGTAAAGGGGTGGAAACTAAGTGGTCAATGATTGTTTTCCCCTTGATAGACTTTTTTGAGCAAACTCCAAGTCAAATTCAGTAAGGAGCATGAGCCATCGAGCTACATGTTGATTGTGATATAGCTTAGAATACATGTATTTAAGGGGATCAGTATGGGTAACCATGTAGGTTTTGTGATTTAGGAGATAATGGTAGAGGTTGGGGGCTAAAAATACTAATGTGAGGCAAAGTTTTTTAGTATGGGTATATCGAGTCTCATAATCAATAAATGTGTGGCCTATGTAGTAAACCACCTATTTTTGATGGTGATCATCTCAATGTGTAATCATAACACACCCAAAGAATGGTCTATTGTAGAGATGTAAATGTAGAAACACTAATTTTCCTTAAGTGGAATAAGAACTAGTGGGGAAAGGAATATTGTTTGAGTACATCAAAATCTTCTTGGCAATCTGTATTCAATTGAAAGGAGACATCTTTTTTGAGGAGATGGTGAAAGGGTTGGCAATGATCTGATAACTAGGAGATGAAGTGGTAGATTGACTAAAGTTTACCTTAGAGGTTGCAGAGTTGTTTGATATTAGTAGGCAAAGGCATCTCTAGGATTGCTCTAACCTTAGCAGGGTTGACCTCAATACCATGAAGAGAAATGATAAAACCTAAGAGTTTATCAAAAAGAACACCAAAGACACATTTCTTTGGGTTTAGTCAAATTTTATATTAGAGGAGAAGAGAAAATATGATTTTGAGAATTGTCAAGTGATCTTGGTGAAGTTTAGACTTGCTGAGTGAGTCATCTGCATAATCTTCCATAATTTTGTGTAGGAGATTATGGAAGATGTAAGCCATGGTACATTGATAAGTGGCACTAGCATTATTCAGACCAAAAGTCATGACCCAATAATAAAAATTCCCCAATGGGGTAATGAAATTTTTCTTGTGTTTATCCTCAGGAGCAACTAGGATTTGATTATATCTAGAGAATCCATCCACAAGTGATAGCATCTCATGGCCGGCCATTAGATCAAAAAGTTGGTTGATACTTGGCAATGGTAAGTCATCTTTTGGACAAGTGAGGTTTAAGTCATGATAGTCAATGAAAATACAGATTCCTCCAGTTACCTTTGTGATAGGAACTATATTATAAATCCATTTTGGGTAGTCGATGGGTTGGATAAAGTTAACATAAAAGAGGCATTGGATCTCTTCTCTGACAAGAAGAGCAAAACGAAGATGCATCTTGTGAAGCTTTTGCTTTACAGGTTTCGTATCTTGATTGGTGATAATGTTATGGGTGATGATAGAGGGGTCAATGATAGGCATGTCATTATAAGACCAAGTGAAGGATTTGCTATGGTTATTAATAAATGTGGCATAATCAGCTTGCTTAGAGGAATCCAAAGATTGGCCAATCTTAAAGATGTGAGGATTATTGTGAGAGGGTAGGTTGATGTCAATGGTTGATTTATTTAACATAGCTTGTGTTTAAAATGGGAGTGATCATTGGATATAAGAATAATCTACACCCATGCATATGAGATTGGCATCATCATCATGACATAGGACATTGTTAATAGTGGGGGAGTCTTCATCAATTATTTCAATATGAACAAGAGGAAGAGACCTTGTTTCCTTACCCTGGTGATAGGTGAAAGGCCCCAAATGAATGCCATTTATTGAAAAAAATAGGAGGTATAGATACCTATGATTTGGTAGGTTATGGTAGAGAAGGTGGGGAAGGAGAGACTGGTTCTTCAATAAATTGTAAATGGGAAGGTTTGGTGAGTTTTGTTGGTTCAATATAACCCATTTCATGCCTCTTTTTGGCATTTTTAATGGTGTTGCTAGTAGGATATTCAATAAGTATATGAACACCCTATTCTTACTGACCCAAACCAAATCCTTTCTAGGCACACCTATCGAGATAGGTGTGTGCAAATCCAGGGTTACTTAGGAAGGATAAGTCACAGGTAAATGGTTGTGGTGAAGAAGATGGATTGTCAAAAGTGGGAGCTTGATCAATTCTCCCATATGTGAAGTTAGTTAGAAGGTTAGGGGGTCCATAAGGGATGACCATCCCATTATGAGGATCATAATTTTGGTACATGTGAAGCTTTTCGTACTCTTATGTAGTATAGAGCATGTCAAGCATCAATAAATGATATTCCTAGAGTGACAAACATTGAAAAGTTTCCTCCATGGGATCTTTGTCAGAGATTTATGTTGCTAATATTTGTGTAACCAATGGAGTGGAGCTTGTGGAAGCTTTAGAAGTATTATGTGGGGAAGATGATGTATTCAATGGAATGAGAACATCATTGGGACTACGAGTCATGTTGCATGTTTTAAATAGAGGTGGGTCAACAGGTATAACATGCACTTGTCCATCATACTCAAACTTGACACAACGGTGCAAAGTTGAGGGTACACATGTCATAACACCTATCCAAGGTCACCCAAGTAGTATGTTATATTATAACTATCCTTCTACCACATAAAAGAGCTTGGGAATAGTGTGGGGACCTACACAAATATGTAAGACAACAGTGCCCATTATAGTAGATGTGGTATCATTAAATAAATGGAGTACCACATTAGTTTGAGACATGTAATTGTTAAAAAAAGCTAGATGTTTGTAGGCATGGGTGGAAATAATATTAATACTAGATCCCTTATCGATCATGACTCTTTTGACATGAGTTTGATCAATAAATGTAATAATAAAGAGATTAGAATCTTGATCTTTAGGGTGTTGAAGTGGAATTTCTGAATTAGTAAAGGAAATTAGGGAGATGGAATTAAGAGAGCTGACCAAAGCTGTAAGAGGTTGGGGGTCACTAGGTTGTACCTCAATTGCATGCAATCAAAGATTGACGGTGTTGGGATGAGTTTTGGATTAATTCATACAAGGAAATTTTCATAGGAGTTTGGTGACATTATTTCACCATTGAGCTTTGAATAATGTCTGAAGATATTGGTTTTGAGACCCCAAAGATAGAAACCTTGGGATTAGGAGGAAGAGTGTCTTTGGAAAAGGGATGACCCCAACGAGCAATGGTTTTTTTATTACTTTTATCTTTTTAGTTTTGTGACTGTGTGGCCACATTAACTGTGTTGATTTGAAATATTGGTGAAGGCGGTGACAAAGGGGGCATGACCACATCTTTGGGTTTGAATTTTGGTGGAATAGTAAGAAGCATTATGGATGCCAAAGGTGTAATAACAAGAAGGTTAATGGGAGAATCATCAAAGAGAGTGTCGACATCAAAGTTTTGCCGAATGACTATTGTGAGGGATTTACAACTCTCAGTATTATGTCCAAGTGAATGATGATATAAATAGACTTGTGTATCATCAAACCAAGATGGCTTCATTCTAAGAGGACTATAAGGATTAATTGGAGGAAGATTTATTATGAAATATTACAATAGCTAACGTAATAAAAAGCTTTGAGAGCCTACAGGTGGGTTTTCACTTTTTTTGCTAATAAGAGTAGACACCTTCTTTTGTTTAGGATTCACAGGGGTGATTTTATGTGGTGCATTGTTTGGTTGAGTTACGTGTTTTTCTAACAATTTTTTGGTGTTAGGTATCATGGTATCAAATTTGAAAGGCCTACCAAGTGGCAAGGTCAGTACTAGAGGTAACTTAACCTTTTACTTTGCTTGGGTTGATGATACTCCAACTAAAGTAGAGGGATGTGGTCCCAAAATTGATGATAGAGTTGAGGGTTGAAGAGGGAAGAATCAGTGAGATCTAGAAGTTTAATTTTTTTCTATAGTTCAAGCCACAAAACTCTAACTTGTGGTTGAGGAGTTAAATCTAATTTCACTTGTGGATGAATCAGATTAGAGATGGGGCTTATGCCTAAAGGCCTGATCTTCTTTAATGTAGTATATGCTTATGAAGGTGAGGGTTTTGACATAGATAGATGAGCTTCTGGTGATTTTGATGGAGAAGCTCTAACTTTGTCAAAGACCTTTGGGTGAATGGTAGTGAGAGGGTTGGAGGTAAAGGTTGACACTCATTGTATTGGATAAAGAGTTTTAATTTAGTCCCAAAATGCCACGTGATCTAGATTCGTGGAGTCAATAAATTTTAGACTTTTCACCAACCACAAGAAGAGTTTAGGTGTAGTTGACATAGACTTTACGATTGCATCTTTATAAGGTTGAGGTGTTTGAGAAAGAGGGAAGTTATTAGTTTCTGCTACTTCAGGCCAAAGATGAGAAAGAACTATAATAGGGTCTTCTTTGATAGAGACAGGAGAAGAGACATGGTCTTCCATGGGTGGAGGAAAGGTAGGCGAAGAGGGTTCCTCAAGGGGGTATAGCATAGGTATAATTTCTCCCTCAACATGTGGGTGAGGAATAGGCAAAGTATGATCCTCCATAGGTAAAATAAGGGGTAAAAGTGATACAATTAGAGTAGGCACAATAGGTTTCTCATCTAATGTAAGAGTACATAACATTGACTCTTCTAGGTGCAAAGGTGGAGTGGATGGGGTACTACTCTCTATAAGTGGTGGAGAGGTAGGCTAAGAGGGTTCCTCAAGAGGGTATAACACAATAATGATGCTCCCTTCAACATGTGGTTGAGGAATGGGTAGGGTGTGGTCTTCAAGTGGTAAGAGGATATGTAATATTGGTGTTAAAAGAATTGATAATACAGGCTCCTTTGGTGGAAAAAGAAGTGGTAAAGGAGGCTCTTCCTCATGAGGGAGTGTAACGGGTGAAATAGGATTTTATACCTAAGAAGGAAGAATGGGTAAAAAAAATGCCACTGACTATGGGGGAGGAGTCGATGAAATGGGTGTCTCCTATTAAGGGGGAGGTTAAACTAAAGGTAAAGGAAAAACCATATTAACCATATAGATATTATGATCACCTGAGTTAGTTATGGTCTAAATAATATTTTGATTGGGTGAATGGTTAGGAAAAGGCTTTTTAAACACATCCATATTTTGATTAGCGAGTGAATTAGGATTATCCAAGAGAAGATCACCCCTATCAAGAATTAAACAATGTTTTTGAGTGTCTTACAACTATTAGAATTGTGGCCTTTAACTTGATGGTAGCCATAAAACTCATCTTCCTTGTACCAATTTGGAATAGGATGGGAGGGGTCAAACTGTATAAGAGATTTGATTTGAGGAAGGGTTATGACACCTTGCTGTAATAGTTTTTCCAAAACATATGTATATAACTCCCCAATGGGAGTGTATTGTCTTTGTTCATACCATTATTATAATTTCTTGGTTGGATTTTGGGAAGTGGATTGGTATGTGGTCATAGAACAAGCTGAATTAATGACTACTGCATTGGTGGAGCCTTTATCTTTTTGGTTAGAAGGATAAGTTTTAGAAGAGGAGTCATTTGATTTGGAATTGGGATTCTTACTATGCAACTTGACTTTGCCTTCATCTATTGCCCAAATCTCAAATTTCTATACCATCGTAAAGGCCTCATCAAATGTGCAAAAAGTTTGTACTTGGAGGGTGGATGAGATGTGTTTAGCACATGCCCTTGAGAAGAGCTCAATAAGCCCAGGTTGCGGTAAGGAGGAGAGTTGATTAATCAAGCCTCTCCAATGAGAAATAAAATCTGTGATAGATTCATCATCAAATTGTCTGATAGAATAAAGGTCTGTTATGTAAAACTTTTTATAAATGTTAATAAAGAAATGGTCTAGGAATATTTATGCGAGTTGGGTAAATGAGAAAATGGATTGTTGAGTTATAGAGCTATACTAGTCCAAGGTAGCACCCGAAAGAGACATAGGGAAAGTATGAAGTAGTAATGCATCATCATACCCTATTAAATAACAAGCATGTCTAAATGCTCATAAATGCTATTATGGGTCTTCTTTACTCTAGAAATGATTAAATTTGGAGAGTTCCATTGGATTTGATAGGGGTGAATAGGCATAGAAGGATGGATGGGTTCATTGCATATCTGATCATAAAATAATACATTCTTTGAACTAGAAATAGATGTCTCTAGATTAAACATCTTGTCCATCAACATCTTAAGGAGGTCTAGAGGGGGATTAGTCTGGGAGATACCTCCTAGATTATAGGGAGATTAATAGGATGAAAAGGGATCATATGACATATATTTTTGAGGTTGTGTTGGGGAAACATAAGAATAATGAGTCATAGGATGGGGGCAGAAAGAAAAGGGCCTTGTCCCATTGGGTTAGAGACTATGTTTTGGTTGGATGTTATTATAGGTTGGATTGTTGGCATGGTTAGACTTGATGAAGGGTGAGATATAACTTGGTTAATTATAGATGCAAGAGTAGATGGAATATGTACCACTAAATTCTAGAATGGGGTAATACTTGACTGAACTGCTTGTGGTTGTGAAAGTAGAGAAGTCACGCAAGGTTTTGGTGGGATTGGGCAGTTGGTGATGCTAAACTTTGGACATTGTTTATGGTTGGGTTACTTGTCAAAGTAGTGGTTTGAGTAACCATGGGGGAAATAGTGGAGGTACCTAAAAATGAAGTTGTCTCCATTAGAGAGTTTGACATACCATAGATTAGGTCACCCAAATAATTGTGGGTTCAGTTCATGGTAAAGTAATGCTAAAGGGATACCACATTATGATCAATAAATTTAGCAAAATCTTGATCTCCTTCAAGTACAATGGGAATTTGATTGGGGTTGGGAGTATGCTCTGTATCTAAAGTATGCTCCATGATAGAATCAGGAGGGGAAGGTGTAAACAGTTGTCAGCTTGCATAATCAACAAGAATTTTGGATCGATCTCACGTCAATACCATGCAAAAGGAAGTATAAATAGTCTCAGTACCCTATATTAGTGATAAAATAAGGAAAAACTAGGTTTGAGTGTAGATAAGTAGGTTATTTCAACTTGTTATTTTGAGAAAATAAAAATTACACAGTCATCAACATCGATCGCTTGACCAATGTTGGTAGTAAAATTTTTTTGACATCAGTGGGATTAACCGATGTTGATAACTAAAATCTACCGATGTTGATATAGTTAACTGATGTCGGTCACTATGATATCCTGGGAGATGAAAACTCTAAAATTTTAAAAACCTAAAAGTAGAAACTAGGTAAAATAGTGGATGTAAGAGGTATGTATAAGAAGGAAGAACACTTAGAAAACTTGATATAACAGGTTATACAAACTGAGTATTAGAAATAGTGTTGATTTTTTGAATCAGTATAAAAATGTCTTTACCAACTCTAAAACATAAAAGGCAATAGAAAATAATAAAAAGAACATATAGTGAGAAACTATTAACTCCTAGAGATAAATTTTAGTCTTGTGTTGGCTTATGCCTTAATCAGATAGTGAGAAGAAAAAACTAGTTGTTGAAGGTACTAGAAATCAATCTAAAGCTAGTTTTAGGTTAGTTTTAGTATTCAAGCATAAACTTGTTTTAGAATAGGTACATGGCTTGTTATAGGTACTTGCTCTCTTCACTTCACAAACTTAAAGCCAAGCCAAGCTGCTTAGCCAAAATATACCTTTTGCCTAGAGTTTATACTCTGCCAGAGAACAGAGTGGGTTCTCCCCTTGGTGGTAAAATCCAAATAGGATAACTGGGTAGGGTAAGGTAATCCACCAGGTAATAAAATCTTGATGGGCCTTATCTCAAGTGAGTTTATATATTTGTTTGTGTGAGTATGATTTATTTCTATAACATAGGTGCACTATAATTTATTCATAATACTTATAATTAACTAGGTGAATTAATATGTAGTAAGCAAACAATGAAGTGCAGTAAGTTTTAAAACCAAATCTAAAATGTTTAGATTTGAATGAAAACTAAGATGAAATAGGGGTAGAGAATAAAATTTGCTATCCTAATGTGCATGCAAGAAGAAGTAAAGAAGAGATTCTTTTAACTTGTAAGAAAAATGATAAATTACTTTTAGAGGGAAAGAGAAAAGAAGAGTGGCAAGGAAAAAGGAAGGAGAAAGTATATGAAATGAAATTTTCACTATAATGCACCTATATGAATGCTTAAAACAAGTAATGAACCCAAGAAAAACTCTAGGGTTCCATCAGGCGTGCTAGAAATGTTTCATTAAAATTTATCTATTTCAAGTCTAAAAAAAATAAGGAATAATGATAGGGATAAGTGATTAGAATGAAACTGGATTGGTTTTCACACCATTCCAGATGTTATGAGCACTCCTCTTTAGCTATGGTGGACTACCTACAAGTAATAAATCACTACCATAAAATATTTGTTAATATATATTTGAGTGGGCTGCCAAACTATGCACTTGTTTTATGAAGTGTTGAACTTCTTTAGAGATGATAGTCCACTTTTGAGACATAAAAGAGTAATAAATAACTAAAAAAGAGATAAATAGAGGGTAAAATAGAGAAATGTTTACTGTTATTCATAATCTGAGTGTAGCAAAAAGTAACAAGGTGCAGGTGGTATGTTCTATTTGTATTTTGGAGGTTGTTTGGGTAAGTTCTAGAAGGTTTAAGAAATCCACAGTCATTGACGTCAATAAAGAAGTGACAAATATCAGTTATGCTACCAAGATTGATGGGTGAAGGTGACTGATGTCAGTTAGACTACCGAGGTCGATAGGGGCAATAATTGCCTAAGAGCTTGCATAAGTCTTTTTTTAGTTTGAGAAATGGTTTTAGTCAGGTCTGGGAGGTTGAAGAGAGTTGTGTCAGAGAGTATGATTTAGATGGATCTAGTCAAAAATTTGGTGTGTCAAGTCAAGGATAAACAAGCAGGGAATCTTTATAACTCCCTCACAGGGGTTCGGTCAAGAATGGGTAAAGTAGTAAATAATAGATGTAAAGTGATAGCAAATTAATAGTGTAAAAGACCTATAGTATAAGTGATATACTTAACTATAGTGGTGACTGAATGATAAGTTCTGGATAGATGGTTCCTATTAGGTAGTCCAAATTAATGCCTTGAACAGATAAAATAAATGGATGTTGCTAGTTCTCAAGAGCTTGGTTCCTGATTTGGATTGACTTATGCAAGATAATGGTAAGCCAAGATGCCAAAAGTTGAATGTGAAGAGCTTGGATGCAAATAAGAATGGGTTTTCTTGATTTCTGCTGACCTGAACATCAAGTTAGAATTTGGCTTATATAACCGATGTCGGTGATCCCACCGATATCAATCTTGGGTTGACCGATGTCGGTAGCCTTAGAATACGTAAAAATTATTATTTTTGGTCTATTTTCTATTATTCCTCGTGCCAAGTATGGAACCCATTATAAAATGGTAAAAAATATGAGGTTAAGAAGGACCTAATTGGTTAGAAATTTAGTTTTGAGGTAAGAATAAGTCTTGTGTAGTTAGGGTGAAGGGACCAAGTCTTGAGATGACTCATTAGGTCAGAATCAATCTTAGGGTGAGGTGGCCAGGTAAAGTGGCGTAAGGGGTTTTTAATTAACTTAATTAAGTATTTTAAATTAATTAAATGTGTGACGGGTAAAATCATGGGTTAGGGAGGCTAATTGTTATTATTAGAAATGGGCTTAAGGGGGTTTCAACACAAGGAGTTACGAACATGTGTGTGACATAATTTTGGTGTCTACATCTACATATTATAAATGAGAATCCTTACATATATAGACCAAGACAAATAAGAAGTAGGTCAAACTAACCAATGTGAGATAAATCTACAAAAAGAAAAATTAAGAAATAGACAAAAACTATATATATATATATCTATATATATATATATATATATATATATATATATATATATATATATAACCTAAAAAACATGAGTTCCAATTCTAACACCCCTTTTATATATATATATATATATATATATATATATATATATATATATATATATATATATATAAGGGGTGTTAGAATTGGATCTCATGTTTTTTAGGTTATATATATATATATATAACCTAAAAAACATGATATCCAATTCTAACACCCCTTTCAAGTAAAGCTAGGGGATAAAAATAGCCAAAAGATAAAGTGTCATATCCATAATATGAGTCCTCACAACAAGGTTTGATGAGATACTCATGTACAACATATATCCATGAAATGGAGAAAGAAGAAAACCCATACGAATAAAACTCCCTCCACAAAAATGATGTAAAAGAGAGAAAAGAAGGAAATAAATGAAGGACTTCATGCGTGATCCCCCTTAAGGACAAATTCTTTCACCTCACATGAATATCAGTACTATATATCTTTTATGTATGGAAAGGATGCAAGGAAACATTTACATAGGTGGTGAGATAGTCCCAAAAATAAAATGTTATTCCCATTAATGTACCTTCCTAATGATTGCTACAAAAAATATGTCTCAAAGACACATCACCTATAGAAATATCGAAGACAATAGGAGATAAAATACCCTATAAGATTATACTAACACCTCCATGAGTGTATCCCATAGAGTGAAATATTCAAGAACCAAATCCAAGAGTATGTTTATCAAAGGAACCAGGCACACAAGTAGGTGGATCCAAAGTGGGACAAGTAATAAATGTATTAACAAGAGTATCAACAATCTCCAAATTAGAATGTGAAACAATAATAGGTTCCTCATGAAAATCACCATCAAAACACATATCCTCACAAAATACAGGAGTAGATGATGAAGGAACAACTTTGGCATTATAAAAGTCATCTTTAAGAAGTCATGATGATGTCTCATCCATGATCTCAAAAAGTTATGGTGAAGGTGACACATCCTCAAGAATCATGTCATTTTGATCAATGAATGAATATGAGTAGTACAAACTATATGAGGAATAATAGGTACCTCAGACAAACCATCATCAAAAGACAAGTCGTCACTAAAAACTAGATAAAATTGAATATTGAGAGGTGTAGGAGGTAAGAATGTCTCATCTAGATCATGATCAATAAGTATGTCCTCACAAAATAAAAAGGAATATTGATTCATGTCACTAGTAAAGAGTGAATCCTTACTAACAAGATGAGAAGAAAGAAGTTCTAATAGTGCCTCACCCATGTCACTATAAACACTCAAATATTGAACAATATTAGTGTCATCATCAAAATATAAAACCTCACTAACAGGATGAAAAAGAATTGGAACATAAGGAGGTGGAGTAAAAGAGGGTGAAAAGACCTAGAAGACTTAGTATCCTTCTCAAATAAGGATACAATAGCATCCCAAGCTTCCTTTGGTGATGTGGCACATGTGACATAGAACTAAAATATATATAAAACATGGAGGCGAATCAAAAAAACTACCTCATCTTTCATGGATGCAATCCAACCAAGATCTTCCTCATCTGTAAAGTGGGGAAAGTCACCACGTACCATTATCCACATGCCTTTTAGTTATAAGAGAATATTCATTTTGATCTTACAAATAATGCATTAGAGGTGTTGAGGAGCTTAAATAACAAATAATACATTTATAAGAATAATTATAAAGTCAATAATAATAAGAACCCTCTCAAAAATATAAATCCTCTCATGACAATTTAACGTCCACCGATGAAAATAATGAACACCCCAAAAAAGTGTAAGACCCCCCAGATTTGGCATTTTATAATTTAGTGATTTTTTAATATATAAATGAAAATAATATATGTATAATTAAAAAATACATTTTTGAATAAAATAGTACATAATTTTGAGTTATGGTTCAAAAGTTATAGTCTTTACAAAATTTTCATCATTAAAATGGGTCAAATAAGTAAACATGGAACAAAAATAAATGTAATAAAGACCAAAAAATACTTAACCACTTCATTAATATTTAAAAATATATTAAAAATAATATTTTTATAAATTTCTTTGTCATAAACCAAGCATAGGTTGTCAAAATGGGTGAAAACCAACTTACAAAAGATTCTTTGCAAAATCTAGAAAAACTAGCTGAAATTGTCCTGTTTTGATGTCCTAAAATGTGGTAAAAATTGATGAAAATAGGTCCTACCTATTATAGACATAAATTATACCTAAAATAATATAATCTCAAAGAATAAGATCTAAAATTATAGATCTTATAGCCTCAACCAGAAGAAAACCGATCAGCTATCTAGATGATGAAAACATATTGCTATAGTAATGTTTAAGTTGCCAAAAGAGTTGTATGACGTGATAAAAAATAAGTGTAACTTATATGGTATAAAATATGAGACTATTATATAACCAAAACAAGTTTTAGATCTAAAAAATAGATCCATACAAGTTGTGATGAGAAAAAATTGACCTAGTGGTAGTTATCTGACAACAGACCAAACAAGTAAGTTTTTAAGAAGAAAGGTTGTATGACTTGATATATAAAAATTATAGTTAATGTTATAGATAATAAAAAATCATATTTATATTCATATTCATATTCATATATGCTTTTATTTCTATATTTTGATGCATGTATAGCTTAAAATCATTAAAAAAAAAAACATGCACAAACTGCCTAAAAAGCTTCAAAAATAAACTTAAGCATGGGCCTAACAAAATAAGTACCTAATGGTAAAGCCCAGGATCTATATATCGTGATATATATATATATATATATATATATATATATATACAAGGTACCTCCACTATGCCAAGAATAAATATTGATAAATGGACAAATTTTTACAACAAAAAACTCACAAATGGATGGCTACAACACCTCTAGCTCTGATACCATGAAAGGAACGTCAACAAGATTACTCTAGATCCAAGATCTAAATAATTAGAGACAAAATTATAAAAATAAGAGTTGTAAGAGTTACAAAGATGATATATAATGATAAAGATAATATCATATAATATCCATAAAATAAGTTCTATATGTTATAAATGAGAAACCTTGCATATATAGGCAAGGATAAATGAGAAGTAAGTCAAACCAACCAATGTGAGATAAATCCACAAAAGAACAAAATAAGAAATAAACAAAAACTATCTATAGAACTTAGAAAACATTATAACTAACTCTAAAAAAATAAGGATAGTTGTAGGTCATCTGAGCCCATGCATATATTCTAGTGAACCCAATGGGATTTATTATCTCACCTTTGGTTTAATTATTTTTATGTTTATTGTTATATAATCTTGAAAAATCATCCAAACCATCACACTAATTATATCAGTGAGTCTATTATAGTTTTTTGTCTATCTAAGAATTGTACCAACTAGCCCAATATTACTTTGTGTTTCTCCAAAATTGATCAACCTAATTTATAGATTTATGTGTGGGTGTTTAGAATTTTATTGGCTAGCTAGATTCAATTCGACATGTTTAATTTTTATTTTACAGGTTTTTAACTCTATTGGCTAGCTCAATACCATTTTGTTTGCCTATCTAACTTCACCACATGCTGTAAATATAGCGTTTGACACATACAATTTTTATCTTTATTTTAATTTTATTTTTGTTTTCCCTATAAGCTATGTTTTAGTAATTTTAATACTAAATAAGGTCTATTGTTCTAGGCCAAGGGTTTGTTAGTTTTACTTGCATAGTGTGTGAGGGGTATTGCCCCAATATCAAGCCATTTAGATTAATTGTACATGAACATTATATTACACATACCTCATGGTATATCGATGACACGTAGTTGATCTTCTAGGAAAATATATTTACACCAAATCATCTAAAGATAAGATTGGTCTCTAAGTGGTAGTGGTGATCATCTTATACTATTTCTAATTAAGTGGTAGAAATCTATAATGGTGTATACAAATGGGACAATGAGGACCCAATCCTCAATCTTTATTTTATTTTATGTGTGATGAAAACAAAGTTGTAAACAAATTTTTACAAGTAGTAGTCTACTATGTATTTCCTATTGTGTACTTCATAAATGATAGGTTGATGAGAAGCCTAGTGGTAACTATAAGTGAAATCGTAAGAAGTTTTGTTTGTGTATACAAGTTATCAATAGAGTTGTAAGTGATTTTTCAGTGAGAATCCAAGAACTCATTGGAAGTGAAAACATGAGTAGCTGTGTTCACGTATGTAGGTGATCACAAGCAATAGTTTTTATGTGTATCATTGTTCTTATGTATATATGTTGACATAATTGATTGTTTTGAGTTTGTGTGGTATGGTTCCTCTACCTCTGCCAACACTAAGGGGGAGAATATTGAATATTCTAAAATATAGTGCATCATTAGAATTTTTTTTTTGTGTATGAATGATTTTTTAAAAGACAACTCATCATTATAAATATGTTTAATGGAGTGTGTAATTACACGTAATTTTTTTATAACTCACCTATAAAATAAGAATTAGGTGGCATTCCTTAATTATAGTGATAAAGAGTTGCTCACAAGTTGTAAAATAATAGTATTTTATTTATACCTCAAAATTATATGAATAAGAAAATGTTTTTGTTAGTAATCTTTGACCATTTATTATAGTTTAAATCTTAATCAAGCCTTCTGATCAATCCAAGAACTTAATACTATTGCGATGGTGATCAAATATTTTTAAAAATGGTAAAAGTTTAAAATCTATTAATATATTATAAATGTAAAAGTTTAAATGCTTCCCTTCAGTTTCGTCCTCCTGGCCACAATTCTCGACCTCCTTTACCCGGGCCTTGAACCAGTTTGACTTAGACTGGGTCTCCTCCCAACCAACTGTTACGAAAACATTCCCCAAGAAGCTCAACACTGTCAAAACATCCTTCCGAACTCAAAGGTCACCATCCAACAGCTAAGCTCGATGGTCAGTCCTCCAACAGTCTTCTAACCGTTAACTCTAAATCGCCACTCTGACCATCCCTTTGTTTTTTTTTAAAAACAGTGTTTTATTTTTTTTACCATAGTAGTGGATATGATTTTTTAGAAAGTATTAATAGTCCAAGTGGCTAATGTTTGTTGGTAAAACTCTTAAAAGGGAGTTAATAGGGGAGATTTATTTTATGAGGTGTATTTTGTTTTATTTTATTTTGTTTGTTTTTTTTGGTAAATTTATAAAGGGGAAGTTTTTTTTTTTAAACGTGCATTATAATTTTGTATGTGGTATATTATAACGTTGCAGAGCATTCTATGTTTCAAGTGGCATCTCTTTAGTTGTATTAAAATATTTCTTATAAAATATTTTTTTTCATCTTCTTTATTGTACCACTTACCACCACACTTGTACATGATTATATTTTTGATAGAGTTCAACATCCCACATTTGGAGTACATGTTTTGTGCCTCTTATTTTTTTTGGCCTTCCTTTGTACCACATCAAGCCACATTGTTTTTTGTGGATGCATTATTGGTGGAAATCGATGCCCTAATTTTATGTATGTTTTCCATTTACTCAGAGTGTATTTTTTACCTTTTGCCATGGCTTTTTTATTATCATTTAAGGAAAAGAATGAGAAATTGATGGAGCAAAATTCTTTTTTGTGATCCTTCATTTACAACAAGGACAACCTCACTTCTTGTAGAACAAAAATATGGATTTTTAACACACTATTAGAATTTGGCAAATAAATGACTACGTGACTAAAACTTTTAGTAATGACAACTAAAAATGACTAAATTCTATTTTTTTTGTAATATAGCTATAAATGACTAATTTGATTGTCAGATAAAAACACAACTAAATAATTAGTCACATAAATAAAAATGACTAAATAATTAATCACACATAAAATTAGACAATATGATATGAAAGTGGGTAATTAAAAAGGTGTTTAAAGATGTAACTCACAAATGCAGAGACCCAATTATTTCTACTACTAAGATTGCATTATACAGACAACTAGACTAAGTTTATATGCCACTATGTCAAACTGGTTCTGCTTTACTACTGAAATTTCACTAACTAAACAAATAAATTAATTGGACACTAAAAACCCAATTTCATAAATGATACAATAAGCAATTAATAATCATTATTTCCAAATACTTCAATATTATTTACATTACCTTAAAAATATTAATAATAATTACATTACAGTACAAATTTGACTATTAAAGTGTCGTTATGTGCGTTAAAATATTTAATTAGTCTTTAATAATTATCATTTTTAACCAAATAATTAAAAGACAACTTATAAAAACCAATGAAGATGATTAATTGTTTTAACTTATAAAAATTTATCCATCCAAATAAAATAAATAATTCTAAATAATTAAATCTAAAAATAACTTTAATAAACTAATTGGTAATAATTAATTTCAAATTTAACATAAAAATAAAAATATATTTATCATTAATAATTAAATATTATTTACCACTAAGAATAAATAAAATAATGTTATTTAATTATTAGTGTAGAAGGGTTACTCGTGAAATAATTAAATAAAATATATTTCAACCTTTTTTTTAAATGCTTAATTATTAAATTTTATAAGTCTACATAAAATAATTAATTTATAAAGATAAATTAAAATAATTCATTAATTTCATGTAAGCCACCAAGTATAAATTTAATTAATTTTAAATTTAAATTTTAAAGTCAAAAGCCTTTTTCCATCCCATTTGTAAGTGGTCCCACTTGTAAGTGGAGTAATAAGTGAGAGTTAGGATTGAACTAATATAAACTCTAAGATCTAGGTATTCTTAAAAATTCTTAAATTTCCTTATGACCCAAATATATTTTTTTTCAAACCCATTTTTCATTTTTTACTTTATTTTCTCTCACAAGTTCACAAAGTCAAGCTATGGAAGGTTTTTAGGTTCAAGCTATAAAGGAAGCTCAAAATAATTCACTCCAATATTGATTTCATGTATAAACTCAATGTATTTTCTTAATTTCTTTAAATTTTCTTTTTACTACTTTTATTTTCTGTAATAAATCCATATTATTTATATATATTTGATTATTGAAATTAAATATATGTGTGTGTAAAACCATCCATATACATATACATATACATATACATAAAATAAAAATATTTGAGTTCAATATATATATATATATGTATATGTATAATTATTTTTTTCATTTTTCAATTTTTTAAAATTTATTATTTTATTTTAGTTTTGTTTAATAAAAAAATTCATTTAACGATTTTATTTTATTTTATATATTTTTTTTAATTAAAAAAATTGTACTGCGATAACTGGTCGAGCTCCCCTTCCCCTATCTTTTTGTTAAATATATATTTTTAAATAATTAATTATTATTTTTATTAATCTAAATAATTAATTAATTTATTACTATTATATATTTATTTATATATAAATACATAATATATGTATTTATTTATTTATTATTATATGTATTTATTTATTTATTTAATTTTTATATATTTATTAATTATATGTATTCAAGTTTTAAATGGTTATATATATATATATATATATATATATATATATATATATATATATCTTAATAATTAATTTATATATATTATTGAAAGTATAAAAAATATGTGTGTATTTATTTTAAAATAAAATTTTATGGTTTCAAATGGTAATATATATTTTTGGGATATATATAAATATATATGTTTTGTATAATAATTTTGGTCAAAATATATATAAAGATGGAAATGAATTTTGTTTTATAGGGTGAGTTATTATGGGCTGCAAAATCATTGCACAAGGCAACTGGTCAAGTATTTTATATTAACTAAATTTTAACAAAATCTAAGTCATTTGAGGTGAGCATAAGCATAAACGAATTTGGATGGGACAACCAATATGCAGGAGTGAATGGCAAAATAATATTTAAAATGATTAAATATACTACCAATGAATGAAAATTAGTTAATACAAATGACTAAATATACTACCAATGGACAAAAATCACTCAATAAAAATGATTAAATATATTACTAATTAATGGCAGTTAATGATTACAATAACTAAATAAATGATTGCTATGACTAAATTAATGACCAGTTAACAACAATCAATGACTAAATTAGGAACTAAATTTACTACCAACTTGATCAATCAAAATGACCAATAAATGACTAAAAATAATTTAGTCATCAATTTGGTCACATTATAAATGACTGGTAGTAAACTACTAATGGTCACATGATCATGTTTGGTCTTTTATATGCAATTTTTAGTGTTTTTCTAATCATATATTGTTGTTTTTGTACTAGTGACAACATTTTGATGTGTTTGACAGTCATGCCCTTCTTCATAGTCCATCATTTAATTTTTTTGAATCTTATATGCATACATTTTATGGACTTTTAGACTATGGCCTACCAGATCTTAACTTAACCCATTGTTCATATTGCACTTGTTGTCATAAATTCTATTTGTATGCCTATTGTATCGATATTGAGGTTAATTTTTAAACACCTCAAAAAAGAAAGAATAAAGTATATTTATAAATATAATAAATACATGCAAACATAAGACTTATGATAAGCTTATAAATCTATAGAAAATCCCCCAAATTGAGATTAATTTTCAAACACTCCCCTTTAAGCTTAATTTGGGGTTATTGTAGTTTTAAAAGTGGAGAGAACCTTTTACAAATAAAGAAGGGAGTTGAAATTACATGATACTCCCCCTTAATAGAAACTTATTTTAAAAATAATAACAAAAGTTTAGAGAAGAAAGAAGAGAAGGTGTCACCAAAAGTCACAATGATGAATATCATGATAAAATGAATCTCCAATAATCATTTTTATACAATGTGATCGATCCAATATGGAATAAAGTCCAAGAAAAAGGAGTAGTGATCCGCAAACTTACATGACAAACATGCTAGCTCTAACAAGGCACATGAAACTCCTTGGAAGGATGTGTACTAATAATCCTTGGAAGGATCCAAAGGAGATACCAAAAAACTACAAGCTTTAAAAGTTGTGAAAAGAGAGAGCAAACCATAGAAAGAAAAATCAAAACTACATTAAAAACATTGTGCAAAAATGAATAAATTGCACTAAAACCCAATATAGGAATGATGCAACAAGCATAAATAAGTGTTAAAAAAAAGGAAAGAAAGCACAAAATTCTTAATATAAATAGTGTAAAAATATTTAAAAAAATTGCACTTAAATAAGAGGAAAACCGGGCAACATAGAGCACACAATTTAGTGAATAACTAGACAAAGGTAGAAACACTCAAAGGAATGAAAGAACGAAAAGAATAAAATACCTCTTGATAGGAAAAGGGTGGAAAGTTTGGTAAAAAAGGTGAAACCCCTTGATTGAGAATGTGTATTGCATATTGTAAGTTTTAGTAGAAAAATACCACAGAAAATAAGATAAACAATTCTCATAGAAGGCCAAATAAGATGCCAAGGGTGATAGTAAAGCTAATACGTAATTAATAAGACATAATAAAACATCTTACAAAACATAACTTATTATCATCACTTATACATTAAATAGACACACATTTAAAGACAAATATGCCAAGATGAAGTGCCACACAATATATTTAGCTGAAAAATATTAAAGAACTTTTTTGTTTTAAATTTAAAATCTAATAGTTACATTTTTATTATATCTTGAAAATTATAAAGTGGGTTTTTGTAAAATTTGGATAGAATAATCTCAACTACATAGAAAATAAATCTGTTAAATTTTAGATCAAATTAAAATGTCAATAAAAATATATGGTTAGTTGAATGTGATGGGTTTGTAAAAAAAAAAAAAAAATCCACCCAAAAAAACCCTACAAAAAATAGAGGTTAGAATTCAAATATACAAAGTAAAGTAGAACATGATACTGAAGGAATAAATGAGAATGATATAATGCCACAAGCTATTTCTCATAGAAGAATTCACAAAAAAATCTTTCCAAGTACTCTACACAACTTGAGAGGCAAAAGAAAATGGTTTAAAAATAGAAAAAAAAAATCTTTTCTGCCAAATGACATATAAACAAAACTCAACATTCAATGTTAAAAAATTCATGGCTTTGATACTATGACAAAAATATTTTTAAATATCAAATTAAACATTGAATAATCAATAAAATTTAAAGAATAAAATTACTTTGAAGTGAACATAAACCACAAAGTCGACACAAATGTGACAAGTGGGAAAACTGTGATGCAGAGAAAAACCCCACATTAGTATTGAAATCTTGAAATAAAAATGTAAAATTAAAATAACATGAAGAAGCTATGATAATAATGGATTTAGGCCCAAAGATCATCAATGATCTAAGAATAATATTATATCAACAATAATGAGTTATGAGAGTGTACCAAGTGTTTAAGAATGAGAGAGAAAATCTCTTTATAAATAGCTAAGAGAGAAAATGAGTTATAAGCATAAGCTCCAATAAGTGTGTCATGTGTCCCTAATCCTATTATAAGTGAAGAGGATGTGTTTTCATGTGAGGATATAAAATTTAAATACAAGTAATACAAGTAACTATAAAGCTAACAAGTGGACTAGTCACTAGAGAGGTGAATGACATCTCAAAAAATTATAATAAAGTTTATTTATTAATACAATAAATATACAAATACATAAGACTTATGATAAGCCTATAATCCTATAGGAAAGACCCAAATTAAACTTAATTCTCCAAAATATATATATATATATATATATATATATATATATATATATATATATATATATATATATATATATATATATTTTGTATTTTCAACACTTTCTACATGTTTATATGTTTATAGTCTCAATCATATTTATGGTGGAGTTAATTATCCTTCTCAAGAGTAGCTAGTTTGGTGTAGCTCCATGTCAAATTTTTAGTTTTCATGTCATGGGATTGTCCCACTCATACTAGTATTTTGAGTCACAACACTTATTTTGGCATTATGGGGGGAAAATGTGTATGCATATATTACTTTAGGTGTTGTGTTCCTTGATTTCCCTTGGCACACCACATATTCTATTTTTAGGTAATTCATTCTAGTTTATAGAACTTTGATGAATTGTGAATTCAAAAATGACAATGTTTATTGTTTGGTTTCTAAGTAACTGTTAGCTCTTTAATAGTATTTTCAAACCACTTGTTCTCACCTTTTGGTTTTTGAATTTTGAGTCCTTTAAATGCATTTTTGTTTGATAGGATTCAATCTATCGAGTGCACCTACTTCAACATTATTATGAGCTTTGAGTTGCGTTCCATTTTTGTTGTAATTGTACTTATTTTTTGGGTACCTCATGGTGACACATTTAATCTTTAGTAACTTTTTTTTCAATCCCTTTATAGGTGTTTTTCTCTAAGTGAATCGTGTATAGAGTACAATTTCTTATATGCCTTGGTGATTAAATCAACTCACCATCTATGTATTCTAGTAAGATTTATTGGTTATCATGGGGACACTTAGTATTTCAATGTGTATTTTTCCATGGTACCTAATCAGGTCTAGTTTTCAAGGCCCATTCAGTGTCTTTGATTCCTATTTTATCACTCCTTATTCTATGTTTATGAGAGGATATTAGACTAGTCATGTTCACACTTGCTAGTAGTTTGGGTTATTTCCAAACTAACTTTGTGTTAGCCATGTTCACATCCAATAGGAGTTAATATTGATTTTGAAGTTAATTAGTTGCTACATGAGAAATATTTGTCTTACTATTTCATGAATGCAAATTTTCCATCCCAACTAATGTTGGTTTCATGCAACAAATTGTTGTTGCACCAAAAAAATACCTCAGCCTATTTATTAAGTACTTCTTGTGTATCTCCTAGATTATTGAGATAGGATGCAGTGGCAGATCATATATTGATCATTGAGGTAATAATGAGACTTTATTGTGCATGATATTGATGTTTATGTGCGATTTTATGATTGTTAAGATAATTGTGTGCAGAAGTGACCTGTAATTTTATGAGTGCATTATGCACTTTGATAGACAAACACAATATTTAAGAATATAAAGAAATAATTCTTATATGAAAAACCTGGAATATAATCAATCATACATTTTTTATGTAAGATATTAATTTGTTGAAAATATTTCTTCATTTTTCTATTCACATTATCTTTACATCTAAAATGATAATTAATTATACATAAAATTAGAGATTTGATATTTTCATAATTTATATGAATTAAGATTATATATTTTTGTTGAAATTATTATACTTATTTTTCAAAATCTTAAAAACCTTATATATACAATATAATTAAAATGTTAAAAATATATAAAATTGTAAAAATAAATTAGTATCTATTTTTTATTGGAGAGCTATAATGATGTTGGGCCTAAAATATTCCAACAACCTTAAAAATAGTTTCTTAAGGTTATTTTCATCACCTCCATCATGCATATTGGACGCACTATGGGTATTCATGATTAGGCCACATTAATGTACCAAGATTATCTTCATTAGATGTCCTTGAGATATGATGCCAATCTCAGAGACGATGAAGGTTTATTTGGACATGGGTTCCAATTAATTATGGATGTGCCACATCATTTGGTTTTTCTTAAAGTTTTTCTTAAAGTTCTTGTAATATGGTCCCAACAAGAACACAAACTACTTTGATTTTAGGTCATTTTTATACTCAGGGTAAATCTAATCCAATTCGCACTTTATGTAGATATCAAATAATGAGATATGATTTTTGACGGTTTAGATGCATACTTTAGAATCAATGTATATTGATGTTCATTTCGTTTTATGGTATCAAGTGTATATATAATTGAAGTAATTGTTCTACAAATTATCAATATATATATATATTTTGGGATCTTCATTATAATTTCTGTAAGAGAATTATATCGTTACTTATTTTAATTATGAGTAGTTATGCATGTTATTGATTCAATTTGATTATTCTTGAATATAAAGAAATTAAGTATATAGAAATGATAATATTATATTTGTTGTTTTATTATTGGTAAGTATTTTTTCAGAATTTTGAATTATGAATTGAAATTATAACTATTTTTTTATGGAGTACTTATCATATCTCTATGTTATATTTTGTATTTCAAAAATTTCAGCTTCTCATATTACAAATGAATCTTCAACTTCTATGAGATATGCTTATATTTATTTGGAATTATTCATTCTCATTCCAATCCTTTAAATATTAAATATTTTTTCAATTTAATGAGCTCCACACATATACATGCATTGTTACATGTTGCTTGAACTAGTACAGTAGAACATGACACCCAAGAAAGGTTTGAAGTTCATTAAAAAAATGTTTCATAGTATGAAAATATATTCCACATCCTTAAAATAATCCTCTTAATATTAGTTGATAATTTATTGAATTTGAAAATATTTATCATTCTATTGAAAATAACAATCTTGTTGAATATGTCTTTTTTTGGTATAATCCTTCTGAATTTAGTCTCGAGAATTAAATTTTATTTAATTGAAAACCCAATAACACTAAGCTCAAAAGGTTGCAAAATTTGATAAAATAAATTTTCCTCCTTAAATGTCACAAAGATAATATGAAAAGAATAACTGTTATGAAAAGTTTTAAATTTTTAATGAATTATATATATATATATATATATATATATATATATATATATATATATATATGAATAACATCATGCTGCAAACAAATTAAACTCTTCATCTTGAGTATACATGCGGTATATAAAACAAATTTATAATCAAACTTAACTTTTACATCCACCTCTCCAACACATTCCTCTGTAGAGAAGGAAAGGCGCGTGTCTCATGTTTATCATTACAAACTTATTTTCAATTCTTTGATATCAATTAAAGTGAGTATCCTTATTTTCAAGATCTGTTAAAACTTTATTTCTATAAGGCGTACAAGGCCATCCCTTTGGAATAAAATTTGATTATGGTCAAGGAATTATCTAGAGAATGTAGACACTAAAACACGAAGTTGTGCACTGTTATGTCGTTATAATATTTTTCTTTCTTTATTCTAAGCATGTTTTTAGTCTACATTGTGTAAATCTATATCATTGTACACATAATTGATTTATTACGATGGATGTGAATGGTTCAATGTTATGGAGAATCACATAAACTATGGTGAAATTATTGTTCTCATGAGTGGTAGTGTTATTTTCGTAGTCATGGTGTTTGGTATTTTCAATGAGAAATATAGTGAAGAAATATTATTTACAAAATTATATTGTATTAATGTGAAAAAATATATTATTAAGTTCAATTAAATTAATATTTTTATGTGACACATCATTCAAGTTTTTAGAAAATAAAAATTGGGAAAGATTCATTACTTAAAATGGAATGCAAAATAATCTAACCAAAGGTTGCGATTAAGTATTCCATTGAAATGATTTATTTTAAGATACAAATTTAATTAATAAAATATAGTAATAAATATAAAATGGTTGTCCCTAATGAATTTGAAAGTGTGAAATATAATATAGATGTTATTTAGAAAGGATCTTCATTCTCCATTTTAAAATGTTATAAATAATTTAATATAATTTTTGAATCTTTTTATGTAGGAATACTAACCATGTAATATAAAATTTTAAATATATATGTGTATAGAGAAGCTATTGAGCCTATACAAATAAAACTTAGTTAATATTATTACTTTGTTGGGATGCAATGATATTCTATATGTAATTTATGTCATCATCATCATCATCATCATCATCATCATCATCATCATCATCATCATCATCATCATCATCATCATCATCATCATCATCAAATCAAGATAGAGCACAATGTGAGTTATGAACACCTATTAAATT
Source organism: Torreya grandis (assembly GCA_037957365.1). Lineage (NCBI taxonomy): Eukaryota > Viridiplantae > Streptophyta > Pinopsida > Cupressales > Taxaceae > Torreya > Torreya grandis. The sequence continues at coordinate 1,516,392 of JARHVA010002736.1, read as the reverse complement.
GTATTTTTATTGAAAAAGATTTGTGTTCGAATAATGATAAGTTAGTATTAAAATTTATATTTGAAACTATTTTTAATTTTACTATATATTTATAGATATAATCATTTAGTTATTATTTATTAATCATTATTTCTATTTAAAAATAGTTTTGATTAAGGAATTAAGACTATAATATATTGTAATAATAGTAATTTATATAAAAATAATTACAATAATGATTAAACAAAACACATTTTCGTATAGAATGGAGAGTTTTATTGGCATAGAATACATGTTCATAAAAAATGGCCATGAAACACCTAATATTATTTTTACAATATTATATAATAAATTTTATATACAATTTTTAAAAAAAATTATTATTAATAAATAAAATTAAATCTACCAATATTTTTACTAAATTTTATAACAAAAAAAACAAATACAATCATTTAACCACAAAATTTAACATCTAGTTAATAAGACTTCACACAACACCCCTTTTTTCATATGAAGTGCCAACCATTATGATTAACACCATCATATTTTTCCACCATCCTTCAAAAGTTTGTTGTCTTTTCTTTTCTTAATATGAGATCCATATGAAATATGAATTGGCATTGTCAATACAATCACATTCTCAAGAACCTTGGTTTATTTTAATAGTTTGAATACCAAAACTAAAGGTTAAATCAGTTAGATTTCATTTACCATGCCAAATAAAGGTATACGAATGACCCAAAAAAATTGGTTTGTCTTCAATTGAGCCACACTCTCCAATAAAAAAAATTATCATTTTTTTAATGTATATTTATCACTATATTATTTTCCTAAATATCTATGTGAAGTAAGAACTAGGGAGGTATTTAATTTAAAACTACATTTACAATTAAATAAAAATAAATAAAATGTTATTATAAAGTCGACATTGCCATGCATATCTACAAGGTAACTTAAAATATATGAAAAAACCTTGTAATCTAACAATATATGAAGCATATAAGTATAATTTATATATAATGCATATATACTCTACCTTATATAAGATTCAAACTTATGACCTCTCTTTGAATAAAACAAGTTCTTCAACATTAGACTAACTCAAATGAACATCATATGAACTTATTTATAGGAGTTAAGGGTGAAAAATATAAAAACCCATTTTATTTTTTAATCTATCAACTTTGAGTTACTCAACATTGTTTCAAACCTAATAGAAGGAAACTAGTTCACATAAATCATGATCATGTCCATAACTGTGTTATATCAAACACAAGTACTTGACTAAGGTTAAAAATTTCTAAAAATACTATTAGGAAATTTATTTAACCAATTAGTAAGTAGATTGGGGCATACAAGTGTACTAAATATATATTTATACACTCAAATCTATTTACTTATTTTATGGCCTTACTAAAAGGACCAATACCAACTTTTAGCCTTAACTAAATGCCTCTACTTGACATAAAACAATCTGCACTTTGATCATATAGATAAGCTAAACTCTATCCCAAGTGCACAGGTCAAACATCAATAAAAATTCCATCAAGATAAAGGAGAAAGAATTTAATTCATGATATAAAAATCATTATACTAAGCTTATGCAGTCAATGATTTACATATACATGTGAGCAATAAGGCTAGATCTTCTGGTTTATTTTGAAAATCAATACAATGCAATATTTTTGACATTCTTATTTAAATACATGTTATGTGAAGTCTATTTCCATCAATTAAAACTACCATCTTATGGCATCATGACTTGAGCTAGGATTATTGTCCTCATGGATTCTTATAATGATAACATACAACAAATTTGTCAAGATAATTTGAATTAAGTCAAATGGAATCCCCTGCAATTTGTATATAATAAAAATAATTATATCTAACAAATATACCTAAGTGTATGAACTCGACCATCATGTAATATCATATAGTAATAACTTACTATATGTAAAATATGCTAGTCATAGGGTCTCATTGTATGACATCAAGATAAAGAATGAACAATATTTGAAAATTACTTTAAGACTTCAACATTATATTGATATTTCAACAAATATTCTTATGCTTTCCATAGTACCAACTTAATTAATTTTTTAAAGATCTTCACTACTTCAGCTTTGTTACATCAAACATTAATCATCTTGTTATAACTTATTGAATGAACTTGTCTTTTTATTTAATGAAAGACAAAGTTATAAATAATCATATTATTTACTAGAGTTAAAAATTAATGATCACCTTATCAATTTCCTTCATAGTCATTTATGAATTTTAAATATCCATTAACTTATTATAAGAATCAACATAAAAATACACAAGACTATCTTTTTTCTAAATTCAATATAAAAGGTTATTTTCAAGAATTGTTTGAAGAAGTTTATAAATCATCAAATTTATAATGAATTTAATCAACAAGATAAACTATCAATGATAAGAGTATTAATGAAAAACGTGAAATTTATCATACACATTATATTTTAGTTTGTAACATAATTTGAAAATATCAATCCATATATAAAAATAGGTTATGAAAAGAATATATGAATCTTAAACACTCATGCCCAATCTTAAATAATTATAACTTTTTTTCTTTGAATTTAACATATTTGGAAACAATATAATATTCATACTTTGGTTGTACCATTCTAAAATAGAGAATAACCTTACAAAATCATGACACTATAATATATATAACGTAACTTCATCTTATTTTTTTATAAATAAGATTCTAATGAAATGAAAGAAATATATTCAAATTTTATAAATTACCTTTTAAAAATGTAACTCTTTAAATTAACACTAATACATCAATCAACCAAAAGTACCTTAACAATAAGTTAGATTAGCTTTTCATCCATTGATGAATATAACAAATGAATAATACTCCTCATAAATCAACACTAGAATAACAAATATATTTTCATCAAAGACATAAGAAAACAAATAATGATCACAATTCAAGTAATATATCCACTTTTCAAGTTACAACATGCAAACAATATTGAACATCAACTTCAATGTTAATAACCCATAGATCACATCACTTATCAAATAAATTTCATATAACTTTGTACATACAGGAAAAGAGAAAACATCTATCCACACATTATAATAAAATATTAGAATAATATTAAAACAATTTTATTGTATATTAACATAACAACTTATTGTTTCCAATTTTGAATAATAATTCATTACACTTAACTAATAAAACTATTCAAATAATTGTATTTTATAATAAATAATGATACATTGATTTAAATAATGATTTAAACTAAATGAAAACATAATATAAATCTAAATATAATCATAACTCAAGAAATCAAATCATCTTGGAAGATTAACATGCAAACACCCACCCATCCTACACAATGATCCCTACATTGGTGTCCCTAAACCACCCCATCTATCAGTTGCATGTGGAGTGTAGGAGGATGGTGTTATCAAAGGGTGAACAATAATGGAGATTTTGAGCTTCAAAATCAATAACATAAAAAAATGAAAATTAATTGACTGAAATATAAGTGAATGAAGGAAAAGTACTTATGATTACCATTAACACTATCATTCAATAGGTGAATAGATCCATTTGACTTCCTCACATCAAACAATGATTATTTATCCATTGAATTCAAATGTGATATTCATGTATATAATTTGTAGGTATTTAAAAATAAAATGATACTAATGATATGCACAACTTCTTCTATTATCAAAAAATATCCTTAAAAAGTAGACACCAAACAGTTACAATTCACATTGACAACAAAAGAGTCATGACACCAAAAATAGTCACCATAAAATACACAAAATGAGAAAGAACATAAGTCAAGTTTTTCATGATAACCCTCATAAAAATGCAATAAAATTATAACATCAAATGAAATTAGTTTTAACATCCATGAAATCCTATGCTCTTACAAAGTCATTCGAATCAAGCACAGGGTTACTAAAACCCTAAAAAAAATACAAAATAAACACCTACAACTATTTTATAACTACATACAATGATTGTCAACAAAATATAGTCTAAAAAATTTCACCATGGTCACACTAAGCAACATTAACTGAAAATAGGAAAAATAACAGAGGTAAAACAAATAACTGAAACCCATTCATTTAGAAATAATGGTAAGACCATTCTCAAATCCAATAATCTTGCATCTTAGCCATAATAAGTTTAGAAGTCTATTAAGTCACATTCTACAGTAATACACAACATAGTCAAAACTACACATTTGAGTATCAACACTTGCATTGAATCAAAATAAAAACAACCCAAAACATATCCATAAGAGTATATTTGACTATATGTCAAACATATCATTATGGGTTCATATTAAAGTCTACAAAATTCACCATGAGCCTATAATGGTTCATTATTTTTTTGGTTATACTACATTTCATAAATAACACATAATAAATATTATTCTTCACTCAACCTCAAAGGAAATTAGACCACTTGTTGAACACACCAAAAATGTAGAAAAATATTGTGGCATCTCTGAGAAAAATAATAACGTATTTTCTCTCTTCCCCCATCATATCCCTCACAAACTCTACATACTACCATTAAATCACATATTGGTCCTACATTATTTCCATGAATGACCCAAAACGTGATCCAATAAATAATCCACATTCTTACCCAATGCAACTAAAAAAACTAAATTTCAACAACTCAAACCAAACCCACTAGGCCTTTAGTGGCCTTTACCAAAACTTTCAATAAAGTTAATTTATGGATTGGTCGACTGAGCTCACCAAAATACCAAATGATTGAAATAAAAATACATTGAATCCACTTGATACATTGGCTTTTGTATTTGGGTCATTGTGACCTAATTCTCAATGTAGTAAAAATCAAACATTCAAAATGCTATGATTAAAAAAAATCAAAACTAATGAATACCCCATGACCTAGTCATGGTCCCCCCTCAAGCATTAAAAATTCAAGCCACCAAGGCAATAAAATCAACATGCCAAAGACAAGTTTAAGATTAGTTCAATCAACTATAAAGCAAGAGGAAACTAAAAAATTACATACTACAGAAGTCAGATTGAAAAGATAAAATCGTAGTCAAGGACTAAATATAAAACAAATTGACTCATCAACCAACTAAATAAGTGAATAAATCTTAAATTATCTCAAATCAAAATATCAATAGCTCATTATTACCCTATTTTACCTGTGTTGCTAAAATAGCAAATCTAACCTAGTTCTCTTTCTTTTTCATGTTCCCGCAATCAATAGAATGATACATTAGTAATATCTGAATAGAAAACCAAGGCAAACATGACCAATAATTTCAATTCAAATTTACATCAATCATTTCTATAACAAAATAAATTTTATCATCCATGTGACAACAAAAACATTTGTAATATACACAACATGTCATGATAACATCTAAAATAAAGTCTCAATAACATCCAAGTAATAGTTCAATAGCAACTAAAACAACTATATAACACACTAACATAAATCAAATGTGCAATCAAAAGTGACATAAACAATAGAACACACAACTAATATCATGACATCCTCACCCACTTAAAAACAATCCATCTTGATGACAAATAATAAAGGATAATGCTCCCTGAAAAGATTTTCATCTTCCCAAGTAGAATTTCACTTAGATAATATATTTCATTGGACCAAAATCTGAGAAATTTCTCTATTTTGTAATCTAATGCTATGATGTCCCAAGATCTTCACTAGTTCAAACTGAATCTTTTCCTCTTCTAAAACCTGAAGAGTTTTTCAATAAAAAATATGGGAATCCTAGACAGATATGAAGGGATAAAAGGATGATTCTTTCTACAATGTCAAAGGGACCAACAAATACAGGATCTAATTTAGAAGATTTTATGAAGTTAATATAATTTTTTTGTTGTCTAACATAGAAATATTTTTTCACAACATTAAATTCACGAGTCTTTTTTAAATTTACATATCTCTTTTGTCTATCTGAAGCAACATTCAGATTTTGGTGATTCAAATCTATTTGAACATCATATTCTTATAGAATATTAGGGGAAATAATGGCTTTATTTTTAGGCTATCCTAGCCAAGAGGATTTATACATTTATGCCCATACATAACTTCAAATAGATACATTTTAATCACATAATGATAAGAATTATTATAATAGAATTTAACTAAATATAGAAAACCTTCCCACTTGATTTATTGATCCATAATATACATTCTTAACATGTCCTCAACTACTTGGTTAAGCCTCTCCATTTGACCATTGGTTTCTAAGTGATATGAGGAAATAAAATGTAAACATGTTTCAAACACTACAATCAAGGTTATCCAAAATCTTGAAGTAAATAACTTGTCTCTATCAAAGATAATGACCTTTGGCATGCCATGTAGCTAAAATACTTATTTCAAAAAGCGTTTTGCAAACACAAAAAAATTGTGAATAAAATTTCTAGAAATATAATAACCAAATTTTGTAAATTTATCAATCACAATTAAATTAGTGTCATACTTACTATGTGATTTTGGTAAACATACAATGAAATAAAGTGAAATAATAGTCCACTTACCTCATGGAATTTCATGAGGATAAAGAAAACCTCCTGAATGACAATGTTTATCTTTTACCCACTGACATTCCAAATATTTTGCTACAAAATCAACAACATAATTATTTAAAATAGTCCAAAAATAGTTCCTTTTGAGCACACATGTCATCTTTGGGACACTTGCATGAGAAAATTAAAGTGTTGTATGCACTTAGTTCAACAAACTATTTGTTAAGTAACTAGACTCGGGCACAAAAATTCTATTTTTATGCCTTAATAGGCCATCACATTTTTTGTAAAAAATATCAAATTTATTTTCTACATGCTCGTCAATGAAACATACACTTACTTCATGGCATAATTCATCAATAAGTTGTCATTCAAAAATAATAGTTTTAAAATTACCTTGAAAAATCAACAAGGTATCAAGATACATGCATCAAATGAGAGCATTAGAAAAATGATTCTCCTTACCTTTAGCATAATCAATTTTCATATCAACACTATTAAAAAATTCTAGCCATCTACATTAGCAAGCATTAAGATCATCTTAGGTGAATAAATATTCTAGGATGCAATGATCAGATTTAATTTTAAAATGATAGCCTTGCAGAAAATATTTCCACTACTTTAAAGCATGTATAATAGAAAACTCTAAATCATCCATGGGATTATTATTTTCATGTTCATTGAGCTTATGTGATCATATTCCACCACTTTTCCATCCTACGTAAAAATACTACCAAAACCCTCCTTAGAGGCATCAAACTAGATTTCAAAATTGCCATTAGGATCTAGAATAACGAGCACATATGTTGTATTTTTATAACTCTTTAATCCTCTTAAAATATTCTTCACATGTGAAAGTCAAAATAGACTTTTTACCCTTAGGTTAAAAAAATAATGGGATTAGCCAATCTAGAAATGTTTTACACAAACCTTCTATAGTAACTAGCCAAACCCATAAAGCTACACACTTCATGTACATTTGTAGGGGTATGCCACTCTTGAATAACTTTTATCTTTGTTGGATCCACAATAATTCCAACATTGTAAATAACATTTCCTAATTAATCTATTTCATTTTGTAAAAAAACACATTTAGAAAGCTTATGTTGCCTTAGTATTAACAAAACTAAACACAAATGTTGCTCATGCACAACTACATTATTAAAATATGTCATGTCCCCTTTTTAGGTGACATGTTCTGAGTTCATGGTTAGCCTATTATGCGACCTTCGTAGGCTAATAGGATGGATAGAGGGTCATAATGGAGCTTGGCTTGACTTTGATTCACAAAATTTCTACATTTGATTTTCATTCAGGTTATTTCAGACATATTTGGCTAGGGCTCCTACTTTTTAGGGATATTTGATATGCAGCGGAGTGCCTTTATTATGGTATGGTTATGTGCAGAATCACTCCCTGATTCACTAGCTTCGATCGGTTCGTCGATCTGACATGTATTGAGGGAGATATCAATATTTGATTGATTTAATCAAATATTAATTATTTAGCCTATTTTTAATTAGAAACCCTAATTCTAATTTAAGAAACCCTAATTAGGGCAAGCATATCTTTTTGAGGGTATAAGGGTTTCTCATGGAGGCCATTATTCAGTATGTATGCTATTGATTATTGATATTGATTTTGGAGAATATCTTCTGTGAAGACTGAGCCTAGGGTTCCAGGATTCCATTTGCATTGGAGAACGTTCCTTCTTCAGTGTGTGCAATTAAGAGGCTGTGGAATACCAGCTGATATATTGCCAAAGTGAGAGATAGCTTCATCCAGAGGTTATCACAGAATTTCAGGTTTGAGAGATAACTTCACATAGAAGTTATCACAGATATTCCAGGTATTTATTGCTTTATGTTTTGATTCAATAAATTATACAGCTAGAGATCTACTGTGCTAGAGACATATATTTCAGATCAGGGGTTGAAAACAGGGAAGTTGTGCTTAATTTGTGGCCGTACAGAATCCGTACAGGTTCGTACAAATCAGTGTAGGAACCGACCTCGGCAGACAGAGGGTTTTCAGTGGCCGACATCGGTCGACTAAAGACCGACGACAGCAGAAATCCGACAAATAGAGACCGACGTCGGTGAGATATCGACCGACAACGGCGACTGTGTGTCGACATAGAAGGGCCGAGACTTTCCAGAATTCAATTTGCACTTCCAGATTTGCAAAGCCAGGGTTTTCAAGACTGTATTTCATATTTATATGCATATTAGAGGACTGCAATTGTAATAATTTAGAAGGACAAGTGATACAATCTGTAATTTGTTATTAAGAGACTATATTATTGTGATCTTTCTGAGTTTATTCAACAGCGATTATATCTTGGTTCAGATTTTTTGTGTTGCTATATTTCCTGTTTGGAGGGGATATTACAGTGGTATCAGAGCTTTGGTCTTTGGTATCAGAGTTTTGTGTCTTTCATATATCCCTATTTGGAGGGGATACTACAGTGGTATCAGAGCTTTGGTCTTTGGTATCAGAGTTTTGTGTCTTTCATATATCCCTATTTGGAGGGGATACTACAGTGGTATCAGAGCTAAATCCTGCCAGCCTGAGGGTATATAGATCTTATGCAGCCACAAGAGTTGGGACCACACAAGTATAACACACGCAGCCGAGCCTTGCTTGAAGGTACTCAAGTGTTAGATCAGCCACCGACCATCATGAGTGATAGACGTGAGGGCAGCCCACCCAGGGGCCACAGGTATGATGCTGATCAGGGCACCAGAGAATTTCAGCGTGTTATGATGACAAGCCAACAACAGATGGCTCAGACACTACAGGCACTTATGACTATGATGGAGAGAATGAACACACCTGATGGACAGAACGGGGACCAAAGAGATGACAGGAGTGCTACGGTTAATCATAGACCACAGCAGACTCACTCCAGAACAGCTGATAGACCTACACGTCCTACTTTTGTTCAAGAAGAACCAGAGGCACCAGCAGAGGAAGCAGGGAATAACCCATTTGCAGATGTTTACATGGCTGCAAATGACGAGTGGGACTTATTACCTCTTCATGTCCAAGAGAGGATGACCTTTGATCATTTTGTCAATCTTAGGAGAGAGCACTACAGATCGATTAGATAGGACAGGAGGCCTAGAGTTTAATTCAGTGAGCTGCAGAAGGCTACTGGTAAGCTTTCTTTGACTACTTTTGATGGCAGCGGTAAGATGATAGCTCAAGCTTGGGTTCATAAGCTTGACACCTTTTTGGTATTGAGACCAATGTCAGAGATGGATGCCATCAAATACGCCACTTTTCACTTGGATGGAGTAGCACATGATTGGTGGTACCATGGTATGGTAACACTTCAACATAATCAGGTAACAAAGTACCAGGACTTTGTAGATAGATTGGTTGAGCGGTTTGACAGGAGAGATCCCAAGGTTTACTTTCGAGATCTGGCACAGTTGAGACAAATAGGTAGCTTGGAGTCCTTCATTGGTGAGTTTCAGAGATTGGTAGTCATGGTACCCAATATTTCAGAGCGTAGATTGGTAGTTCTCTTCATAGAGGGATTGACAGAGCCCTTGAGGGGTTGGATCAAAGCCTTTGATCCTCCTTCATTACAGGTAGCTATGAAGAAGGCACGTGATATGGAGATGGGAGCCCCATCCAATAAATCTAACGCCAGAGGTACTTCTTCTTCTAGAGACCATAAGCACTCCCACGGGGATACAGAGAGACCAGATTTTAACATAGATAAATCCGGGGTTAAAAATGATTCAAAAGCCAATCCGGCAGCACCAACTTTGGATCGTGAGGCGCTTAATGATTTACGCAGGAAGAAGCTTTGCTTCTACTGCAAAGGTCCATATGATATCCATCACGATTGTCCTTTAAGGCCTAAGGGCAAGGCGAATCGGATGATGTGGATATATTATGAGGATTCAGATTCTGAGGATTCCGAATAGCATAACAGTTCTGAGGGGGCAGAGGTAGAGGCTTCAGGGCCTAATGCAGAGGTAGAGTTAGAGCTTCACCTACAGGAGGCACGCATATCCAGCATTCAGTCGGATGAGTCATTCAGACTCCGTGGAGTTTTGGCAGGGCAGAAGGTTATCACCCTTCTTGATACAGGAGCCACACATAATTTCATAGATGCTAGATTTGTGGAGGAGCGTGGGTTCACTACCGTAGACTTTGAGGGCATCAGTGTTAAGGTAGCCGATGGTCACACTCTTAAGTGTGAGCGTATGATTAGAGACCTCCCATTACGCTTGAACAATTATGAGTTCAACGCTGATTATTATGTGGTAAACATGGGGGATATAGATTTAGTCTTGGGTATGAAGTGGCTTCATTCATTTGAGGAAGTTACTCTTCGTCTCAAGGACATGGAGGTTCTCTTTAATGTTGATGGGACGACACACATTCTTAAGGCAATACGGGGCAGTAGCTTCAGATATATGTTTTTTCATCGGATGGAGGTACCTATACCACATGACATGATAGAGAGCCATGACGAGTGCACATTGGCACCAACACAGGAGAGGTATGAGGATGAGCTTGATCTTGAGGTGACTTCAGTTCAGGAATTGTCACATGTGGTGAGGACTCAACTTTCTGTTACAGCCGGATCACAGGGTGATGATGATATGACTATTTCTAGTCTTCACTATCCAGTTTCATATATTATTCAGGTAAGGAGTTTGCTTGCTGATTTTCATTTATGGATTGGATGTTGGAGTGCTTATCTTAGTACTAGAGATGATGTGACACCATTACATGAGAGTTGGGATGGACATGGCATGGGGGTCGTGTTAATTGACAGTGGTGGAGGTCAAAATTATATTTGGGATCCAGGTGGATTGATTGATTTGTCATTTAGTGATTGCTTGAGGGCAAGCAATTTTAGGACGGGCGGATTGTCATGTCCCCTTTTTAGGTGACATGTTCTGAGTTCATGGTTAGCCTATTATGCGACCTTCGTAGGCTAATAGGATGGATAGAGGGTCATAATGGAGCTTGGCTTGACTTTGATTCACAGAATTTCTACATTTGATTTTCATTCAGGTTATTTCAGACATATTTGGCCAGGGCTCCTACTTTTTAGGGATATTTGATATGCAGTGGAGTGCCTTTATTATGGTATGGTTATGTGCGGAATCACTCCCTGATTCATTAGCTTCGATCGGTTCGTCGATCTGACATGTATTGAGGGAGATATTAATATTTGATTGATTTAATCAAATATTAATTATATAGCCTATTTTTAATTAGAAACCCTAATTCTAATTTAAGAAACCCTAATTAGGGCAAGCATATCTTTTTGAGGGTATAAGGGTTTCTCATGGAGGCCATTGTTCAGTATGTATGCTATTGATTATTGATATTGATTTTGGAGAATTTCTTCTGTGAAGACTGAGCCTAGGGTTCCAGGATTCCATTTGCATTGGAGAACTTTCCCTCTTCAGTGTGTGCAATTAAGAGGCTGTGGAATACCAGCTGATATATTGCCAAAGTGAGAGATAGCTTCATCCAGAGGTTATCACAGAATTTTAGGTTTGAGAGATAACTTCACACAGAAGTTATCACAGATATTCTAGGTATTTATTGCTTTATGTTTTGATTCAATAAATTATACAGCTAGAGATCTACTGTGCTAGAGACATATATTTCAGATCAGGGGTTGAAAACAGGGAAGTTGTGCTTAATTTGCGGCCGTACAGAATCCGTACAGGTTCGTACAGATCAGTGTAGGAACCGACCTCGGCAGACAGAGGGTTTTCAGTGGCCGACATCGGTCGACTAAAGATCGACGACGACAGAAATCTGACAGACAGAGACCGACGTCGGTGAGATATCGACTGACGACGGTGACTGTGTGTCGACACAGAAGGGCCGAGACTTTCCAGAATTCAATTTGCACTTCCAGATTTGCAAAGCCAGGGTTTTCAAGACTGTATTTCATATTTATATGCATATTAGAGGACTACAATTGTAAGAATTTAGAAGGACAAGTGATACAATCTGTAATTTGTTATTAAGAGACTATATTATTGTGATCTTTCTGAGTTTATTCAACAGCGATTATATCTTGGTTCAGATTTTTTGTGTTGCTATATTTTCTGTTTGGAGGGGATATTACAGTGGTATCAGAGCTTTGGTCTTTGGTATCAGAGTTTTGTGTCTTTCATATATCCCTATTTGGAGGGGATACTACAGTGGTATCAGAGCTTTGGTCTTTGGTATCAGAGTTTTGTGTCTTTCATATATCCCTATTTGGAGGGGATACTACAGAATAGATCAGTATATCATCAAGAAAAAAAAATTATATAAATAATCCTTAAATACACTATTCATAATATTCATAAAGGAAACAAACGTATTTGTCAATCCAAATGGAATTACCATGTACTCATGATGGCCATACCAAGTACATAAAGTTGTCTTAAGAATGTCCTCTTTTGTAGTTCTTAGTTGATGGTAACTTGATCTCAAGTCAACCTTTGAAAAGACTATTTCACCCTTAATTTGGTCAAATAAATCAACTATCCTTGGTAAAGTATAAATATTCTTGATTTTGATCTTGTTAAGCATGTGATAGTAAACACATAGCCTAAGCATACCATCTTTCTTTCTTACAAATACAACATGATCAACCCAAGGAGACACACTTGGTCTAATGCTTCATTTTTATAACAGTTTTTATAAGTGAAAATTAATTTTATCAAAATAAATCACATTTATATGATATGGATATTTAGATGTAAGGGCATCTGTCGACATAACATCAATAGAAAAATTAAATTCATGCCTAGGAAGAATTCCAAGCAATGTTTTAGGAAAAAAATTAAAAAAACCATTCAAGAAAGAAATTGTTTGATATATAATTTCCTTATCCAAAGTTATTTCTTACATTTCAATAGCATAAATATAACCTTTATGCACAACCTTTTTCAATTTTAGGAATGAAATTAGCTTTCACACTTTAAGCTTATTAACACCTTGGATTTTTATAGTTTTTCCCAAGTCATCACAACATTGCACCAGTTTATTGTTGTAGTATAGTGTGGTGTTATGTTTCTATAGCTAATCCATTCCCATGATAAGGTCATAATATCTCAAAGGTAATAAAATCATGTTTACTCTCATTGAGAAAAGTCCTAAATTAAGCTCTATTTACCCTAAGCATTAAAAAATGTGCACCCGTTTACCTATACCAAATTCAACCTCGCATCCTTATATTAGACTAACAAGATTAAATTTACATTTATTAACAACATTAGGAGAGATAAAGCTATCACTTGCACCATAATAAATTATAATTAAAACTAAAAAGCTAGCTAGATTACCTTTGATTTCAATAAAAGGTGGCCTGAAATTCAGTATTCCTATTATCCATAGTCACATACACCTTATGATTAGTTGATTACACCAGTTATAACTTAGGACAATCCTTCTAGTAGTGGTTATAACCACATTCCCACCATACTATAATCCTCTGAGGTGTTAAAGGTACATTGGTTTCCCTTTGTGGTAGGTATATTATGATTTTTATGACTTGTTTTTCTTGAATGTCCCATTTTTGGAAGAATTTTGCAACTTAAATTTTTATTTTTGACCCTAAAACTTCTTGAAAACTTTGTTGCTCCTACTAATTTTGTGGTTCTAATAATTTTTACTGAAATTATTTGGTGAAGGAGAAATATTTTTATCTACAGACTATTGTCTATTAAGTTAAAATCTTGTCTCGCTTTCTATCGATATATTTCATTCTCTTCTTTCCTATGAGCATATTTAATGGTAGTAGTTAAAGTTTTTGGGTTGGTCATATTGACATCATGCATAAATATTTCTCTCAGTGCAAACTTAAACTTTTTTAGTTTAGTTTCCTCATCATATATATAGTTTACATGACACAAAAAATTTAGGAATTTATTCTCATATTCTATTATAAACATGTTTTCTTAATTTAATAACTTATAATACATTATCTTTTGTTATTTAAAATTGGCACTAAGATACCTATTTCAAAATTACTTTTCAAAAATAGGCTAGGTAAGTGTCAAAGGTTGATAATCCTCTAAATCATAGAGATGGTTCCATTGAAGAGCTACAACTCTAGCTAGCTAATAAGCAACTATCCTTGCCTATCCATTTGAGTGAATGTTATGTACATTGAAGTATTATATAATTTAACCAACCCTAAATTAGTTAATTCATTAGATTCTTCACCTTAAAATGTAGGATGTTAGATATTTTTAAGTTCCATAATGATGGCTTCAACCACTAGTAAAGGCATCTCTTGGATTACTTTCTCTCCAACTTTCCATTCATCTATCTAGGGTAGTTATTCTTTTCGAACACCCTATAGATTGTTCAATTTCCAATCCTAGAATTCCAACTTAATTTACAAGGCATTTAGAGAATTTAATATCCCATTGAGGAATTTTTATTTATTATAAGTTGGGTTTTTTGTAGGAGCATTAACAAAAGGGTCACCTATATTTCTACCAACTTTGTTAATAGGAGATTCTTCTCTACTCAGGTTAAGGTTTAGGGCTCCATAATCTCTACCTATTCCCCTAGTTCCTCCTTTACCTCTACTTAGATTATCAATTTTTGAGTTTTTGTCATCATCTAAACCACTAGATCATGTTTTCACCATCCTGAGGTGAAATATAACAAGTTAGGTAGGTAAAAGTACTAAACTTCTCTCCCAAAGTTCCCTAAAACACATAAACTTGGATTTGATATCGAAAGGTAACAACTCAATTTTTTTTTAATGATCAAATTCAAGTTATTCAATAATCTTTCAAACTTAATGAAAGGAAAATATTTCACTAAAATCATGATCAAGTCCATAACTGTATTGTACCAAACACAAGTACTTGACTAAGGTTTAAAATTTCTAATGATATTATTAGGAAGTTACTTAAACTAATCAGTACATAGATTTGGGGCATGCCAGTGTACTAGACATACATTTGTACACTCAAATATATCTACTTATTTTATGTCCTTCTTAAAAGGACCAATTCCAACTTTTAGCCTTAACTGAATGCTTGTACTTGACATAAAATAATTTTTATTTTGATCATACAAATAGTGTAAACTCTAACCCAAGTCCATAGGTCAAACATCAAGATAAAATAGAAGTAATTATTGTCAAATTGGGTCAACCCCTACATTTTTTAACTTTTAATAGGTTTCCATATGTCCTATGGGTGTATCATGTTGGTCCATAATCTTACTTATCCTTGTTCTAGCCTTGTTTTAAGCCCATTTTCCTTGTACTTACAAAGTCAACCAAGGTCAACTCTAGTCAACCAAGGTCAACTCTAGTCAAACATGGTCAAAGTTACAATATTTTTTTAATATGTCATAATAAGGTCTTTGATATGTTTTAAGATGTCTTCCAATCATAAATAGGTCCTTTACCATGCTTTATATGCAAAAAGTGTCATTTGGCCACATTATTAGCCCATTTAATGACTTGTACGGACTTTCAAGGGGGAATATTTGTCAAAAGGTGATTTTAAACGTGTATTAGGGCAGGATATGTTATTATATATTATGATTCAGTTAAATAAATAGTTATGTGTAGAAATGGGGACTTTCCCTTTATTTTAGGCCTTTTTGGACACTTGTACGAACTTATTGAACTCCAATTTCAACAAAAAATGTGGGATGGTGTCTATTAACCTTCCTAAACTCCTTACCATGCATATTTTATATATTTTTCATCAAAAAATTTAGTTTCAACTTCTTTTTATTTCACCTTCTCCTTGCAAGCCAAGAAAGGTCATTTTTAAATGCTTGGTATGGGTCATACAGTTGGAGTTAGGGGTAATGCCTTTGGAGGTGGATATTAATCTAATTATAATTCACTCTCTTGGAAATAATTTTTGGTTTCATATCTTCTTCCATATTAAACATCGCTTAGACCTTAGGTAGCTTTTTGTGTTAATGCATTCAAGAGGGGGTCACTATTTACACTTGTTTTAGAAACATTTGCTTTGTTTTGTTGGATTTGATGATTTAATATGTTATTTAGGTCCATTACATAGGTTATCTATTCTAATTTTGGCTTTTTAACTCTCAAATTCTCAAGTAATCTCTTCTAGACTTATTTCAGTCAGGTAGCTACAAAATGTGCATTGCAAGCATCAATATGAGGGAATTATCATGTTGAAGAAGGTTTTTGAAGTTGATTTCAAGATGTTCTTGATGGATATCATCCATTTTAAGGATAAAAATTACACATTAATATGTTATAGTCCTTCTAAAAAACCTTCTTGGTCCTTTTATGCCTCTGCCTGCATATTATAGTCAAAATTTGCATCTATAGCAGCCCTAATGACATCATGCAGTGTAAGGAGAGATGGACTTGTCTCACGATTTCTTGTTTTTAATTTAAATTAATTTATAGGTTCATCAATGACATATTAACTTATTTTACATTCATGGTTCATGATGGTTCACACCCTAATGCACTGTTTGCCCCTCACATCAACATTCTATAGGTGGCCTGAGTAGAGGTTGTAGAGGTCCCATGGAGAATTTGGAACATTTGATTAGCATTAATTGCCTTAAAATTTTGGAATAACATGGTAACTTGTGATGAGGGTGAATTTATAAGTGGAGGGTAAAGTTCATCCCCAAAAGTGACAAGACTGAAACTGAGACCTTTTCCCTAAGATGGTAAAATAATGCACCAGGCACTTTTGTGAGATCCAACTAAGGGTGAAGATCTTAAAGTTGAGGAAAATTAATGCACCCATTTAGAAAATCATACCAAATAAAATGAACCTAAATTTTTTGAGGCCAATATATTAAATAAATAAGGTTTATTTAGGGTCTCAATGTTTCCCTCAAACACACTGAATTCATTCAATGTCATTTACAGTTTGAGACCAAAAGAAATCTTTTTTCAACCAAAATTAAATGTTAGGATTTTTTTTTCATATTTAATTGATTAAAAATAGTTAAATTTATACTCATGATCTAATATTTCATCGGATAAGATGGAATTTGATGTGATGACTTCCTATGTTCATCCCTTGTATGTACACAGGGCAAAACAAAAACCTACAATAGGCAGGGTAGGAGACAAACCCAAATTTTAATGTGTTTTGATGATAGTAGGATAGTAAAGGATAATTTTAGTTTAAATTTAAAATCTATAATCAATATTGGTTCTATGAGTCACCAAACATGATAATAGAGGTCCTAAAACATGAAGTTTACACCTATAGGTGAAGGTATAGGCAGGGTAGTTAACATAGTTCTGTGAAAGCAAGGATTTTTTGAAGAGTGAAGTGTATGAGGAATATTTGGATGAGTGATAGGAGTAAAAATGATGTTTTTGAATTGAAATAAATACTATTATTTCATTTATAATTCCTAATGCATCCACAACAACCTACAGGTAGGGTCAACTTTTGTCTCATCAGGTAGAGATCTAGCTTTAGGAATGTGAGGTGCATTAGTGCAAGGAATATAGCTAAACTTTGTAAAAATGTTGGATGAACAAATAAATGATCTTATAAAAACAAGAGGGAGTTTTTATAATGTTCCTAAATTCTAAACCAAGCTCTAATAACCTACAACAGTGTCTTAAAGGGAAAATTTGTCTCAATCAAACAAGGGCCTGGTCTTAAGGGTGAATGGTACCTTAATGTAATGAATGGAGTGAAAGATTGATAAAATGATGAATGATAACATAAATTAACATGATTTTTATGTTATGAATCACTTCAAAAATATAATTTCAGCCTTCATCAAGGTCTAAAAGATGAAAACATAGTACACACGTGAACCCTATACCCAACATTGTTTCTATAGGTCTGTCTTGAAGATTAAGGAAGTTGAGGAGTCTAAACTCATTATTATGATATAAAATTTTGTAAAATTAATAAATTAGACCTATATAATCCCATTAAACACTTTATTTTTCTAATAAAAGAGGATAATATGCCTCTATTTTGTCTCAGAAGTGGTGTACTTTTTCCATGTCCAAACCTTGCAGATTAGAGGAAAATGATGAGAAGATGGACCATAAAAATAAAATACCTCATAATATTATTTTAAAATCTAAGAAAAATATAATATATAATTTAAAACCGTACTAGAGGGTCTAAGGCCAAACAGGGTAGTCTATGCTACAAGATTTGCAGTCATCATGTTAAGGAAGGGTAAGGCATATAGCTAGGTAAAGGGGTTATATCTACTTTTGACCTTAGATGAGATATTATAATGATTGAATAATGTTTTTAAGGTATGAATATAGGTGTATATAACCCTATTTTTCAAGGAAATTCACCAAGAATCCATTTTTGCCTTGAAATGAACCCAAACCATGTAGAATGTGCAGGAATGACCTGAGTGACCAGTTTGAGATGCTTGGAACTTTCATCAACCTTTTCATGGTAAGTCAATCTGATAAATTATGTTATGTAGGGTCCTTAATGTTCCTTTAGTGTCACTTTTTCAATATTTTAATGTGCAACCTTTAAGAACAAAGGCTAAGACTGAAAGTGACTAGAAACCCTTCCAACTCCTTAAAGACCAGATGGAGAAAATGAGGCAAATGAAGTATCCAAAAGAGGTGAAAAGGCAATGAAAAAAATTTTAGGATGAAAAGGAATCTCTAGGCACTTGACACGTGCCAATTTTTTATACTACAATTGTACAAATGGTATAGAAAAGGGATTATTTTGACAAAATTATATGTTTTGTAGTGAAAGTGACTAGAAACCCTTCCAACTCCTTAAAGACCTGATGGAGAAGATGAGGCAAATGAAGTATCCAAAAGGAGTGAAAAGGAAATGAAACAAATTTTAGGATGAAAAGGACTCTCTAGGTATCTGACACGTGCCAATTTTTTGTACTACACCTATACAAATGGTATAGAAAAGGGATTATTTTGACAAAATTATATGTTTTGTAGGTTTGGAAGACTTTAAAAGGATCCAATCACTTTTGGGAAAGATTTTATGACTTTTTATAAGTCCTATTATCCATTTTATGAGTTATATAAACTCATAATCCTATCCGTTACCTCTCTCATTTCAGCCAATCCATTGGGCAGATAGTGATCACTTAGGAAAAAATGGTGAAACTCTAATTGGGAAGCCTTTTAAGGATTTTTTTGATGAAAATGATGATATTTACACTCTTTAAAAGTTTAATCCTTACATGTTCATGTAACATATAGTATAATTGGAATTTTTTGGGTGCTAAGTGTGAGAGGTACGTGAGAAGGAGTCATTTTGGGACTATTTGAGATGATTGTGCATGTCTAGAAGAATAGAAATCATCAGAGACCACTCCAATGCATGTGATGGATTTTTATTAACACTTTCACTCATATCCATTATCATACCTGACCATATATATTTGAGGAGGTAGTTTTGGAAAGCAAATCAAGAAAGTTAGTTTCTTATGCATGCACAAAAGAATCTGTGCCACATGTGGAGGAGTTAGCTGAGTTTGAGGGACATTTGTCTTTGTATTCATTTCATGGCATATCTAACCATGTTTATATTACTATAATAACTCCTTATAATCATTTTAAAAGTGTCTTAATGACTCTTTAACTTCCCTTTCTCTCTCTCACACACAATTGCTATAAATTCTAGCCTTTTTGGCATTGTATTCGATCTCTCCACCTTGGTATGGCAAAGGCCTACCAAAATTTTGCATTAAGATAATGGATATATTTGTTTTTCCCTCATTAAATATTTAATTAAGTGTACACAATGGTTATTGGTCTTGTTCAAGTGTAGTTTTTTTTACCTTCACATGTTACTCTTCTTAGTACCTTGCGTGTTTTGTAATCTCTCTTGCAGGTCAACAAGAAGTGTCTAAAGTTGATATTTTAGGTGTAGTGAGTATTAAATTAAATATTTTGTCTTATAATACCTATTGTATAATTCCTCATACCATAAGCTACCTCCAAGACCCCATGCTTGAAACATTGATGTGAGAGAGAAGATTGCCATTAGATGAAGTGTATGTGCAAATTTCTCCTTGGCTATAAGTACAATTTAAAGGGTGTGAGTAGATAATATATTTGGTGTATCACCTCCCATAGAGTATATTTTATTTCAAATATTATTATCCCTTTTCATCCCCCCCAAGTGTTAGTAGTAGGATTGATCTGTAGTGATGCACCAAGGGGAACTAGCCCCTAATCTAGAGATCCACCTCATATTTCGTGACCCACAGCCCTGAGGTGGTTCCATTGTGCCACTTTAAGAAGGAGATACTTGTCATATCTTCTTTTGGTGAAATTTCAAGTGAAAATAATAATTTAGTTCATTACATATGAATCATCATTATAATCTTATGCACTCAATGATTTACATATACATGTGAACAATAAGGCTAAATCTTCTGGTTTTATTTTCAAAATCAATACAATGCAATATTTTTGACATTATTATTTAAATACATGTTATTTGAAGTATATTTCAATCAATTAAAACTACCTTCTTATGACATCATGACTTGAGCTAGGATCATTTTCCTCATGGATTCTTATAATGATAACATCCAACAAATTTGTCAAGATAATCTGAATTAAGCAAAAGTACATTATTGATTCTTCTTATTGATAAACATTACCACTTATGTTGCAATTATATAAAATTAAATCCCCTCTAACTTGTACACATTAAAAATAATTAGATCCAAAAAATATACTTAAGTATATGCCT
This sequence comes from Torreya grandis, assembly GCA_037957365.1. Lineage (NCBI taxonomy): Eukaryota > Viridiplantae > Streptophyta > Pinopsida > Cupressales > Taxaceae > Torreya > Torreya grandis. Next base: position 1,495,162 of record JARHVA010002736.1, on the reverse strand, counting down.
TCGAATGTCCTGGAATATCATATAGTAATAATTTATAATGTGTAAAATATTCTATTCATATGGTCTAACTGTATGACATCAAGATAAAGAGTGAAAAATATTTTTAAAATACTTGAAGACTTTTAACATGCTATTGATATTTCAACAAACATACTTATGCTTATTGTAATACCAACTTAATTAATTTAATAAATTTCTTCATTACTTCAACTTTGTTACATCAATCATCTTGTTATAAATTATTCAATGAACTTGTCTTTATATTTAATGAAATATGAAGTCATAAAAAATATTCAAATCATTTCCGTCTTAGTCATTTATGAATTTTAAATATCGATTAACTTATTATAATAATCAACATAAAATTACACAAGAGTAATTATTTTCTAAATTCAATATCAAATATTATCTTCAAGATTTGTTTGAAGACTTATATATCCTCACTTATACTAAATTTAATTAACAAGATAAACTATCAATGATAAGAGTATTAATGAAAAATGTTACAACTATCATACACATTACATTTTAGTCTTTGACATAATTTTAAAATATCAATCCATATTATAGACACTAGAATCCTACACATTTGGATTCTAATTGTTGACCCCCAAAACAAATCCTTGGATCCTCTAAACAAACCAAAACCCACTTTTGTTTAATTGATAAAACTTAAAATCACCCTTTTGGCTACTTTTGACTGATGGCTTTGATCGTCGATGGTTAGAATAACCATGAATGGTCATCATATTGTCAATGGTCAGGATAACTATCGATGGTTGAGCCCAACCATCTAGGCTTTTACATGTAAACAAGCATGAAAACACCCACTTACCTTTTATAAATGTAAGCTATGAAAATCTTATTGTGAGACCTTACATGATCAATTTATAATTAGAAGCACCTCTTAGACTTCTACTTCAACCCTAGCCCTTCCCTATAAGAAGAAGAAAGCAACAAGAGATCAATCCATCAATAGCTTTTTTATCTACAACTATTATCAAGAGCTCAAGTACTTAGAGTTTATTATTTTAGGTCATATAACATTATCAAACATCATTATAAATCTATTTGGGAGAGCCAATCTACCATTACCTCTTAGATTAAGTTTCTAGGCACCATCATTCTTCCAGAATCAAACCAAATTCCACCTATGAATTGATAACATCTATCAATCAATCAACCCATTTTTGGTGAGTCAAGTAGTTGATTACTATCATTTACCTAATTTTATCCCTTTTTACAATTAGTATACCTAGTACCAAACTCCCAAAATTCATTTTCTGAGTCTCATCATCAGCTGTTGACAAGCCTAAGATTTGGACAATAAACCATCGATGGTCAGACGTAACCATCGACGGCTAGACCTAACCACTGATGGTCACCCTAACCATCGATGGTCACCTACAGTATAAAAATAACTATAAAGCTAATTTGACCCTCTTACACCTAACTAAATCTACTTTTTTATGTCTCTAACCACTCGCAGGACCCTTTCTAATTTTTTGAGCCATACCCTGACCCTAACCTGAACCAACCTTTTAACAGTTTGGCATTCACCTAAATGTTATTTTTTAAATCTAAGCATTTATTCTCAATAGTATTTAATTCACCTAAATTAAGTACTTTCATATCTATTATGTAACCTTCTTTTATCAGCATTAAGTTGTCTTAAAAGGTGGATTGACAGCCTCCAAGGGAGTCATAGACTTCTTAGATCTAGTTTGCTAGGCAATCCACCTTCCTACCTAACTAACAAAACCATTTTCTAGTCTCTTTCTTATGTAGGTCATCCTCCCAAGCCAAAGAGGAGATCTCACAACCATCTAGATCATGGAGCGCAAACCAAATCTAGGTTCTACCAACCTTACCCTTTCTTTTTAGTTTTACTCTTTCCTCTTGAGGAAATATAGTGGAATTTGAGTATAACATTTTGGCATGCTCAGTGGGACCTAGTGTCTTTAGTCACTTTTTTATTTGCATTTGTATGCTCTTTTCCTATATGTGCTCATAATTAAAAATGGAATTTATTTTAGGCTTAAAATCAATTACACCCATTGCTTTCTTTTAACATTAGTTCACTTTGAATTAAAGGACATTAATCTTATTGTAGCACCACTTTTGTTGCACACACTATCCAAACCACTTTCATCAATTAAACATCAAAATAATTTGAGACAATGCCCAACTAATATTTCATCACCTAGAAGTCACCTTACTCTTTCTAGACAATCCTACTTGGAGGTCATTACTAAGGGGATAACCAACTCATTTCTCTGGTTGAGTATAAACTCTAGATATCAATATATATTGGCTAAGCACCTAAGACTCTTACCATTTTAGGACCGTGAAGTGAGGGGGTAGGCTGCAATACCAAGCCATTTATTGATTCCAATATAGATTCTTTTGAGTACCCAAATAACCCAAAACCAACCATAGACTGCTCCTATAGTACCTGACCTACAAGCCAACTTCTATCACACTTTCTTATAACTTAAGGCATAAGTCAAAAGTAAGATTAAAACTAACCTCTATTCTTAATGTACTCTAAAGTGTGTGTCAATATTTATTCGATCATTTTCTTAATTTATCTTTGTTTAAATTATGATAAATCTAACTCTTTTTGGTAACCTTCTACCATCTTACCTTCACCTACCTCATCTTTGTTGCCTTATTCAATGGGGAGCCCATCTATATTCTCTCTAGGAGAACCTAACTTTGTTATACTCCTAGAAGATAACCCTCTTTCCTTATAACATTACCTTGAATCAAGAGTCAATTATACCCCCAACCCTACCTACAACCAACCCAACTTTACCTACAATCAACCCAACCATTCCTATAAATAACACAACCTCACCTACAACCAACACAACCTCACCTACAATCAACCCAACCTCACTTATAACCAACACAACCTTGTTGGAAATAAATTTAATCCCAAATATAGCCAATTAATAACCTTTAAACAACCACTTGATCATCACCTCAACCAACCAACAACCTTTCAACCCTTATTACACCCTTGTCATAACCCACCTCAACTATCTCAACCTCACCAATATTTGGGTTACCCATCCCAACCATCATATCAATTACCTCAACTACATCAAACTTTTTATTACCTACCTCAACCATCATATCAATCACCTATACCCCCTTTTTGACAACCTTCTTTATCTCAAAGGAAAGACTTGGTCTATCCCCCTAGCCATAACACCAACAACTATCAAACCAACCACTATCAACCTAATTTATCAACCTCATAAAATCAAGCCATTAATTATCCAACCAACAACTATCAACAAAATATTTCTAACCAATAAATATTATCACCCTTAACGATGTTATCAAACCTATCAATCCAACCTACTTTACCCACTTTCTCAACCTTATCAACCCCATCAAATCCAACCAATAACTATCAACCTAACATATTGAGCCAACCAATATTTTTAGACCACCCAAACATATCAAACTTACCTACCATATCAAACATGTCAAATCCATCAACTACCTCAAACTTACCCAACTTCTCAAAAAAACCTACCTTATCTAACCAACCAAACTTTTCTAACCCACCAATCTTATTAAACCAACCTCATCAAATCAAACCAATAACTATCGAACAAAATTTTCTAACCTACCAACCTGATCAAGCATACCCAACCCATCAAATGACTCAAACTTGTCAAGTCAACCAAACTTATTCGACCAACCAACTTTACCAAACTAACCAATTAGCTCACAGCCTCAAGAGCCATTAGTGCACCCTCTTCCTAGGCAACATACCCTACTAGGGGAATCATATGCCTCAATCCTTCACAAACTTTTAAGGGCTTCTATCATTAGACTCCCTAAAATCAAACCCATCAATGATTCTCTTCCAAAACCCATTTGGTTCATAGAGAATGAGTTTTGTATGTATTATTATACAAATGGACATGTGAGAGATAGATGTGAGTCTTTTAAGATGATCATCCAAAACCTTATTGATTAAAAGGAGATTTCAAACAATATTCTCTATGTTTCCCCCAACCTAGCCTTGAATGTCTTCAAACAATCAATCATTGAACCTCTTTTTTCACCCATTATTATGCAAGACCATGACCAAAGCCCTCAACACAATAAGGTACCTTCATTCAATTTGGTCTTTAGGGCATCTATAACCAGGGAAACCATAATCGAAACCCAAACCAATCCACTTATTAACCAATTTCAAACTTTTCAAATTCCTTTTAAAATCATCACTAAAGAATAATAAACCTTAAACCACCCACTTGTTGACCAAAAAGAGCCTTCTCAAATTTCCTTTAAAACCATCCTTAAAGAAACCAATCCACCTCTTCTACTTCCCTTTTTAATGGAGCCAACCCAAGCTAAAAAAAACTTGCCTATAACTAAATCAAACCCAACCTCAATTAAAATCAAACTCATTCAATTCCTCTATAATCTACTAGTTTTCATCTACCTAATGACATTGTCTTTGGTTCAATTCGATTTTCAATAGGGTCAAATATTTTTCACCTTACCTTACCAAAAAAACCAAATAGACAAGTAAACCCAACCAACAAGTTGGATCAACCACCCATCCTACCTCCCTCAACCAATCAAACCAACCTCTAAAATAAATAAATTGACCGTGATCAACCCAAATTTTAATCCAACCATAAGCAATTTATCTATCAACACAAATCAACATCAACCCTCCATTTAAGATTTCTTGAATCGTGGCTTCCCTTTTATCCAAGTTATCCACACCTCACCTAAGCTTTCTCATTGGGATAATTTTACATCATTTCTAGACCTCAAACCTATCCAAATCTTACCCAACAATGTTTTCCTCACCATATCACTATTACGGTGATCCTACCTAAACCACCACATACAAGCATGACATACTAACCACTAACCACTAATAACTAATATCCCCTTTTAGAGGGTGGATGAAGTCATCTCCACCCCTCTTAAACCATCTTATTAAATAACACCTCACCTTGGAAATATTTTTCCATCTTCAACCATCCATGGAAAGAGAAAGCTAGGGGAACTTTCCCTCTGCATGGCTTTTACCAGTTATCAACCCAAACCATAACTTAAAAATTAAACAAACTAACCCTTAGAATTTTTACCTCAATCTATCAACCAACTAACTCTGAAGTATTGGAGATTACCTTTCTCCATCAACCCAACTTGAACCAAGTGGCATACCAAGTTGGGGCACCCCATTTGGAGACCACTCAACCTATTTGAGAGTCATCTTCTTCCCCAAACATTCGAGATTGCCCTTCTCCACCACCCACTGAACCATTGTAGATTACCATTCACCATCAAAGTATCACCTAACCAACATAACCTTTTTGTCAACCCAAATCTTTTCCACATCTCAACAAGTGTTGGAAAGTAACTAGGGGACATCTAATCTCTTGATTGATATCAACCATTTATGAAAACATAGATCTGGGGCATATAAAAAATCAAACCCCTAAATGCTTTGCATTTGCTTCATGTTATTTTGTTAAACCAAGTTCTTGGTCACCTTGTGTGCTCATCCCTTACTTTCACACCACATTTATTTCCCTCTTTTTAGGGGAAACCAACTACAAGTGAATCATGTGATTATCCATCACAACCATAGCTTAATCTTGAACTATGGGTACCATGGCTCTATCCATGGCATGATTCTCATGGTACTTCCCATCTCTTTTTAGGATCAGTTCCCATGGTCATTGTCACCTAATCTTTTTTCACCTATGTAACCTCCATGTGATCTTAGTCTTGCCTTCATAAAGGTAACCCTTTGGGCATGTATAAACAAGTCTATGTCAAGAAAAATCAAACAAAATCAAAAGGTAATATCAAAAATCAAAAATAAATCATGGGTCATTCTTAGAATTTAAAGATTGCTCCCTTGAAGGATAGCTATTGAAAACTTATACAAAATTACAAAATGTAAGGTAGACTGCTCCCTTGAAGGATAGATATCAAAAGCATTTGAACTAACCATATAAACTTAGACCACTCCCTCAAAGGATGTCTAAGTAAAGCATTTGTCAAAGCTATAAATTTTTTGGAAGCTTCTCGTATCGATAATGTTCCCCAACCCTCCAAACAAAATCAAAATAAATAAAAGACCCACAAGCAAAAACAAAAACATTTTGAAAGCTACAATCAGCTCTCATAAAATCAATAATCTTGGAAATCCATGATCGACTCTCATAAGTATATTTCCCACATCGATAAGTCTATACTTTATATGACATAGACTTGTTTACACTAACTCTTTAGAAACCTACTGAAGAGACATAATATTCTCACAATAAGATTCCATATTCACCTATCTCCCTCTTTTTTCAAGGGATATTTGAGCTTACTTGACACTACATGATCAAGCCACATCTTTTAACTAATGGACTAAGAACAACACAAAGCATGAAGGGTTTGTGTTTTTAATCCTGCCCATCTTTCCATTATGGTCTTTTCCAATTAGAGTGTTTAACCTCCTCCCTTTACCTTTCATGACACTTTTCAAGACATATGTCTTTCATTTTTAGGTCTTTGAACCTTCAACTACCAACTTTTGCACCCTTTCACCAAGAAATGAGGCACCTTTTTGCCAAACTAGGTGGTATACCAAATTGGACAACCTATTTGAACACCACACAATTAACCACATGATCACCTTTCTCCACCAACCTTAACCTTTTGAGCCAACCCATTGGGGAGTAGCTTATTCTCCTTTAACAACTAAACCATTAGAGATCACCTTTCTCTACCAACCCAAGCATAGGAGATTACCTTCTCTATAAACCATTGACCCGTTGGAGATTTCCTTTCTCCACCCCTCTTGGGCTTGGCCATTGTGGCCCAACCTTTCACATATTTTGTGATGACCTGGCTTGGTCCTTTGACTACAATGACAACATTTCCATGTTAGCCACTTTTTAAACTTGTGCCACCTCATATATACCTGACCACTTATGTCTTCTTTGGATCACTTCCTACCTTGGATACCCATGACACTTGACCCATTTGTGTTTTTCATGGGAGCACTTCCTTCCTTGGATAACCATGAAAACATTGACCTTGTCTAAGAGACTAATAGGTGTACCCAGCCACCATGCCTAAATGCCATCATGCAATAGACTAGTCACTTGTCCCTTAGCTCTGACCATAATTTTTACCAATCATGGCAATATTATCTATACATGATCTTGACTATCATACTTAGTCACATTTTATGCACTTTTTTTTGCTTTAATGCCAACCTATCATACCCAACCTTTTTTAACCACTTATCAAACCAGTCCCTGATTTTGTTTTACCTCATCACTTCTTAGTTTGAGGGGGAATACCTCCTAAAATTGGGGTAGCCCTAAATTCACCTGGCTTCTATCTTCATTCTTTAGTTTGTCAATTCAAGCCACATAATAAAAAAGGGCAAAATTTAGACACCATAATCCCACACATTTAGATTCTAACTATCAAACCCTAAAATAAATCCTTGGATCCTCTAAACAAACCAAAACCCACTTTTATTTAAATTATCAACCTTAAAATCACCTTTTTGGCTACTTTTGACTGATGGCCTCGACTGTCAATGGTCAGGATAACCATCAATGGTTACCTAACTATTGATGGTCAAGATAACCATCAATGTTT